>JAZHYW010010463.1:0-228997 GCA_037355805.1 Ixodes ricinus
ATAGTCCGCTATAGCTCATTCTATAGTTCGTCCTATGGTTCTCTATACCCATTGTGCTACAGCTGCCTATGGTATTTCCTATCGTTCCTTTAGCCGCCTATAGATTTTTGTATGGTCTGCTATAGAGATCTCTATGGCTCACTCTATGGATCTTTTTAGACACCGTGCTATAGTAGCCTATGGCTTTTCCTATGGTTTCTTTAGCCGCCTATTGCTCTTTGTATGGTCCGCTATAGCTCATTCTATAGTTCGTCCTATGGTTCTCTATACCCATCGTGCTACAGCTGCCTATGGCATTTCCTATGGTTCCTTTAGCCGCCTATAGCTTCTTGTATGGTCTGCTATAGAGATCTCTATGGCTTACTCTATGGATCTTTTTAGACACCGTGCAATAGCAGCCTGTGGCTCTTTCTATGGTTTGCTATAGCTTCTTCTAGAGCTCGTCTTATGGGTCTCTTTACCATCGTGCTATAGCTGCCTGTAGTTTTTCTTTTTACCGCAATCGTATGAAATGTGAAACAAATTATTTGTTGTCACTGTACACCTTTAAAAAAACCTGTAAGACGTGTCGAACTTCATAACACCATTTAAAACGAAGAGCTAACATTTCAACAAAAAACAACAACAAAACACAAATGCACTTACCCAGGTGTTTGCAAAAGCACAGGTAAACAGACACAATGAATTGTTTTCAAATCTTTTAGAAGTTTATTACACACAGCCCATTCTGTAGACAAGCACAAACTAAGCAATCTGTCATATGTGAAGAGGTACTACTGAGGTGTTATACAACTTAGAATATTGCAAAGCAAACAAGAACCAAAGAACCTGGGTAGTGTCTAGTCTCCCGGCAGCCGGCCGAATTCCCCCCCCCCGAAATTCCACTGCCAGTCGCCACTCATTGGCGCTGCAATCAGTTCATCGAATGACGTTTCATCGACAGATCGTTTCATCAACACGTGATGTTTATAAACAACCCAATATATATATATATATATATATATATATATATTTTTTGTAACGAGTTGCTGCAGACTCGCCAAGAAGTGGCGTGAACGGGTGGGCTGAATCGATGAGCACGCGCCTCAGGAATACAGGCGCGACGAAATGTCCCTGCAGCGTGCAATTCGCGTAATGTGTGTCGACGAAACGTTAGTGTCGACTAAACGTGTGTCCAGGAAACGTTATCCACGAAAAGGTGTCCATGGTACGTGTTTTCACAAAACGCAGAAAGAATAAGAAAGTCAGTATTCTAACTGCAATTTTCACATGATTTCAGACAGCTAATTGGCAGGCGACTGCGGTAGAATTTCGGGGAAATTATTCTCCCAGCGGTCAGAAGATAGGCACTGCCAGGAGATAGACACTACAGAACGGTCAATTGTCGCCGAGTAGGTTGCAGCGCACTTACGTTGAAAATACCGGACTTGAAAGATGTAATCCGAGATTGTCGACACGGGCACTGCAGAAAAACCACTCAAACACAAAACCGAGAAGGAAGGGATCCGTGCAGATTCACCACGATTTAGCACAAGCTGTCATTTGCCGAACGGAGCACTGGACGCATCACAAGAATGTCTTGGGCTTCTTTGAAGAAATCGCTTGTTGCCGACATACGGGTAGGACTTTTCGATCGAGATACCCTTTACCATAGAAGCGAAACCCACCGCAGCCCCGCGGGCCGCACGACACGCGAAACTAGGTCCGCAAGCAGGCATTCTGGCATTGCCCACGGCTAATGCGTCATCCGTCAAACCACGTGATCACGCTCCTTCCGTTACATGCGCACAGAGAGCGGAGTCAAGCGATGAAAAGTCCACGGTTTATTGGTCCGCCGAGTGCGCACCTTCTACAATGCTTTCAGCTTAGGGAGAGAGAGAAAACAGAGGAGTTGAGAAGCAGAGCTCCTTCAAGGCCAGAACGGGGGTGCGATCACAAAGGCTAATCTTCAGGGGCATACCAACAATGAACACAACGAGAGAATGTGTCACTTATATCCTGTTGACAGTTCGACCCAAGGTTGATAGTGCAGTGGATGCTATGTGTGGCCTTGGGCTTAAGGCTGGTGCCGTGTTCAGCGTTATCACCAGCTTCGAGACTGTTGTCACGTGACCCTAACCGGAGACACGATTGGCCTCAAACACGCATAGCGTCTGCTCTGCTGTCACTACCGAGTGAAAAGGACAGCTCCAAGAAGGCCAGCTTTTGGACTTCCAAAGCTGCACTTCCCAGAAGTGACCCGAAACGGGGCAGGTTTGAAGATATCATATTTTACGCCGTGTAACCCACATTAGAAGTTAAAATGAAGAATTAATGGCGAATACATTTTTTGCGCAGGATGTCCACAAATAAATAAATAAATAAGTATATATATATATATATATATATATATATATATATATTTTTTTTACTAAGCAATTTTGAATTATGTGTACACTGTTAGGTTTGCATTTTTTAACTTCAATTTTGGGAATCTTTGCATCGTTGTGGCATTTCTGATTGCATGGTTTAAGAAATTTTTGCCGTAATACGTTTTTTATCCGTGAGTTCAGTCTATAGCACTGTCATCAATTACAATCTCTGCGCACCACGATGACACATGGTGGGGCTGTGTGCTCCAAGAAGCGCCAAAGACTTTAATGTCTCATAATTTCAAGAAAAAGAAGAAAAAATTAGCCACAGCGCTTGCTGATTTGTGGAATTCGCAGAACAGAGAGATAATAGGACGCGCCTAGGGTTGCGCGTGCCTAACGATATTAATTTTTTTTCGGCTGTTAACTTGTGTCTTTGTGTATATTTCGCCGTTCTCGACACGGGCGTCGACGGACATTGCACCGCTGCTTACGCCCCTGCCGGGGTAAGCTTTTTGTTGTCAAGACACTCTATCGCGCTATAGACGCGTCTATTTAACGCTCATGAAGTCTCGAGAGAACTGTGTCAATTGTTTAGTCAGAGCAACGACGCAGCAATCACGAAGCGAGAGACGACTGCGCCTCGATCTGGCTGTCCGTGTTCGCTGTGATAAAATGTGAGCGTGGGACTCTCGAGCAGCGTTAGCTTTCTGATGATGCAGGACGCTGCTTTGTCGTTGAGAATCTTTGCCCTGCGAACGCCCGCGAAAACGTTCCAGTGCTCGGCGTACCTTAGGCAGCAGCGCCTGTCAGCGACCGCCCGTGCAGCATCGCAACCTTTCTGGAGCCTATTGGCAATCTGGGAGCGCCGACGATTTATCTTCGCGACTTGAATGGTAGCATTTTATGAACCCCCGCGAACATGAAACACCGCGAACATGAACTCCCGCGAACATGATCCCCGCGACGACAAACCGCCCGCGCTCGCAGACAGAAGGTTCCGATGCTGTGCGAACGGTTGTTGGAGGACGCTGCGTAGGTACGCCGGGCGCTGGAACGGCTTCGCAGCCATTCGAAGGGCAAAGGATTCGCGACGACAAAGTAGCGTCTTGCATCTTCAGTAAGCTAACGCTGCTCGAGAGTCCCAAGCTTACATTTCCACAGAGCGAGCGCGGCCGGCCAGATCGAGGCACAGTCGGCTCTCGCGTCGCGATTGCTACGTCGTTGCTCTACCTACACTGATGACATGTGCACCGGCATTCGAAACAGCCCTCTCGAGACTTTATTCGAGTCCAATAGACGACTTTATAGCGCGATAGACCGTCGTGACAAGAGTAGAGCTCACCTCTGCAGTGGCGTAAGCAGCGGCTTTATGTTCGTTGACGCCGCGTGGAGAACGACGAAATATACACAAAAAACATTAAATATATTTAATACAGCAGGCAGAAAGAAATACAAACATGGCAGGGACACGAACAAAGTAGAAGGCGCGCTACGAAATACATATACTTACAAAATACACTGGAAAAGACAGATAATTAGAGCTAAAAAACGGAAGATTGAGATGACGTCAACGCCGAAATAAGGCAATGCGCAGGGAAAGCAGCCGGCAAAACTGCAATAGTCCTATAGGCAGCTAAGGATGATATTGTGATCGCGGGCGTATAGCCGCGGCGACGTAGGCCCCGTTAACCTGCCTAAAGAAAATTCTCGCCCCGATCGAGCGCATGAATGACTCTCTTCCACTTTCCTATATCTGCAGTAAAAAAAAAAAAGGGTCGCGGGCCTATAGCCTAAGCAATATAAAACAACATTGAGCCGGCTAAAAAAATTGGATGGTCGCGAGTCTATAGCTCGAGAGACATACATACCTCTATAGCCGGCTAAAGCACATTGAAAGGTCGGAGGCCTATAGCTTTGGTGACATAAAACACTATAGAGACGGCTAAAGAAAATTCAATGGTCGCGAGTCTATAGATTTAGGGACATACACCACTCTATAGCCGGCTAAAGCACATTGAAAGGTCGGAGTCCTATAGCTTTGGTGACATAAAACACTATAAAGACGGCTAAAGAAAATTCAATGGTCGCGAGTCTATAGATTTAGGGACATACACCACTCTATAGCCGGCTAAAGCACATTGAAAGGTCGGAGTCCTATAGCTTGGGTGACATAAAACACTATAAAATCGGCTAAAGAAAATTCAATGGTCGCGAGTCTATAGACTCAGGGACATACACCACTCTATAGCCGGCTAAAGCACATTCAATAGTCGCGAATCTATAGCATTAAGGACATACGTATTTCTATAGCTCGCTAAAGAATATTGAATGGTCGCGAGTCTATAGCTGCATAGTTATAAATTATTCTATAGCCAGCTATAGAAATCGGAATGGTCGAGATTCTATAGCTTTGAAGACATAGATTTTTCTATAGGTGGCTATAGCGTGTTTCATGGTTTCTTATGGCTGACCATAGAGGGCCATAGAAGGTGATAGCTCACCATAGGATTTTCCATAGACGACCATAGACCATTTTCGTATGGGCAATAAAAAGAAGGAGAGAAAGAAGACCATAATTGAAGACCTAAAGAAAAATGGCTACTCCAGTAGCTTTATTGAGCGCATCGCCCGACGCCAAGGTATCGCCAGACAAAACCAGATGCCAATAGAAGAAAGACAGCCCCATCGAGTCGCGCGCATCAGCGTTCCCTACGTAAAGGGAACCAGCGAGGCGCTCGCACGGGTCCTAGCAAAGGAAGGTATTCTGGTGTCCCACAAGCCCACGTCCACACTCGGAAGGTTTATGCCAAGACCGAAAGATCGCCTACCAAAAGAAAGGGCACAGGGCGTGGTTTACACCATTCCTTGCGCAGAGTGCCCCGCAACCTACATCGGCGAGACGAAGAACTTTCCCGAGCGTATCCGCCAACACAAGAACGACGTGCGGAAGTTTGACAGCGAGCGCAGCGCCATCGCCGAACATTGCGATGCCTTAGACCATCGCATTGACTTCGCGAATGCGCACGTGCTGGACACAGAGCCCAATTTTCGAAGACGACTTTTCTTGGAATCGTGGCAGATCCAGCACACGCCGGGAAACCTAAACAGGTCGCTGGGCGCTTTGCCCTCTGTGTACGCGCATGGCCTCCGTGACCTGACAGAAAAGCTGAAGAGACGACCATCTCCATAGCAAAAAAAGTTATTTTACAATTTTTAATTTCTTTTCTTTTTCTTTTTCTTTTCTTTCCTTTCTTGCTTGAAGACGAAGAGGTTAGGAGCTGCTGCTGTGTCCGCGTGCCTTCAGTCACCCCTGAAGAAGAAACCGAGTTGGTTTTGAAACGTCGGGTTGCCTTTCAAATTTTGGTTGGAGATACATTTTCGGACTTTAACTCTCACCCAACCAGGCAGACTTCTGCCGAATATGTTTTACTTTCAAGTCTTTGTTTTCTCTGATTGCCAGAGTCATGGCTGCACTGGCTCATGCGGGAAAAAAATGCTGAACTGTTTGATACAGCAGCAAAGTGTAAAGCTAGGCAGCAAGTGCACAGGTTACGTACGGGAGACCACCCGGAGTATTTTTTAAAGCAGTGTAAGCATGTTTTATTCGAACCTTTCATTTTCTTCGGTTTCTTTAGGAGGAGTAATGTAGTCTTCTAACTGATTCACATATATAGCGTTTAAAGCTGTGAAGCACAACTGGCTTATGAAGTGCAGCATACCACAGGGCTCAAAGGTGGTTTATTCAACTTGGCTTCCTTGACCTGCACCAAACAATCGTTGCGTTGCAGTGTAGCAGCACCAGCAGATGCAGGCTAAACTATATTTAGCATTATGGTACCTTGCCCAAGGACCGCGTAGACAAGTGTAGTTTTTTTCTGTGTATTACAGTGGTGACCACAGTTGTCCTCGGAACACTGTGGAACCTCTGATATATTAGTGGCTGCCTATAAACTGTGAATTTCCTCACAACATCCAGCCGATTGTACATTGTCTTATTATGTTATAATGTCCCTTATGTACCGATCTACTAGTTTTCTTCCACCATGACACTTTCAAAATAGTGGATGCTGATTGTATGATTCTAGAGAGAAATCTGATTGAATGGCTGTAAGTGAATAAAAAAAATAAAACGCGACTGTTAATGCGGGTTGGACTTGCATTAGAGTTACTGTGATGTATTTCATACGCAACATATTCCAGCAATTTGATTCACTATTTTTTGTGAAATTAATTTGCTTTAAGGTTTCTCACGTATTTCAGAAGGAGCCTGAAGGAACAAAGCCATTAGAATTGCCAGCTTAAAATTTTAGTTTGAATGGTAATTTAATCATCTTCTAAAACATTACGCTTTATCTCTCTTAAAAAGACTGTCCGGTGATAGCCGGAAGTTACTAAGTTTTTGCGCTGATGACGTAGACAGAGCCTAAATATAGCAAGATGCGATATTAATTTTATTAAAAGACTATCCAACATTCGTCGAATCAATTATGAACATCAATACGAAACTTCACGCCAGATTTCGCAAGTATGCATGACTGGTCGTGCCGTGACGTCCCATCAGGCATGGTAACATCAGAGTCACGGGCGTGAACTTATTCCCGGTTTTCACCAACATGGTTGACGGTGCGCACAAAGGTCATCGTCGAAGAATTGAGCTTCCCTCAATACCGTAAATCTTGTCTCTTAGAACTAAGCAATTTTACTGAGACAGCGGTCAAGAGCTGTCGTGGCTCACTTTGCATGATGCTACGTCAGAGCTTCCGCTGTTGCCAATTAAAACGCTGTGTGTTCTGTGGGTGCAATTTGAGCAGTTGGGCCCTGTTTAAAATTGTATTACTTGTGCGGCGAAGGCTAAAAAGTTTTAATATTGTACGGATGATACTCCTAAAAACAATGACTATAATTTATTTAGTTTTCTGGAAGACAAATCTTTACCGGACAATCCTTTAAATAACTAGATGGGTAAATATTATTAAAAAACACCTACAGGTTACTGGCCGCGCATTCTAGAATGAAAACTATTCGCTTTGTCTCATTGCCCGCCAATTTATTTCGCCGCGTTTGATATTTCTTACGCGGTGCTTCAAATGCACATTCCAAAGCGTTCTCATACGTTTAACGTGGACGAGAAACAATAACACAGATGACAACACACGCCAGAGCACACGCGACGACACGCTAACCCTATCGCTACCCCCAATGGCTGCCTCGTGCATCTTTTATACTGATCATTTGAAAAGGTCGGTTGGTCAGTGACCACCTCGTCCGTGAACGATGTTAGGAGTATGGTACTGCTTTTGCACCAGTATTGCTATCCAATGTTGTTGGAAAACATTCCAAGGAATGTATCTCTTATTAAGAAGTTACAGTACACTATTTTTGTTTTGCGACAGTCTATAAAACAGCGTCCTAATCGGTTCCCAGCAGCCATCTTCTCGCTTCCCCGCATACCAGCTGCAGTTACCTGTCGCGCCTTTCAGATGGTAAATAGCTAGTAAAGGTAATGACGGTTAGGAAAACGGCAGCAACTGCTGCAATTACGAACTTTTGACTACCTGTCTTGCGTTTCAGGTCAGTAAATAATTAGTAAAATCCACTCTTGTGCCAAATACTCAACAAAAGTATTTAAGATAATATACAAATATCGATCTTAAAATGTATTTAGAGTGGTATGTAGATTAATTTTACCACGAACTATGTTTGCTAGAGTACAAACACTTTAAAAAAGTAATTGAATTGCATTATAAGATACTCGGCAAGTAGGTTGCAAGCTGGTAATAAAGAATAAAAATGTCGAAAGAGGTGCTTTACATATGATAAATTCGCTGAAAATCACGTTCTGCAGTGATCTTTATGACTTTCAAAAAGCGACTTAGCTTCTGCAGGCGAAGTTTATTTTCAAATAATTATAAGCACATGCCACATAATGGCTATCAAAAAATTTTAGGAACAAGGGAGGCTCACGTATTGCAGGCATGGCAACTGGCGTGCTTTTAGTTTGGCAGCAGGATAGGCTCATGACGCATTCAGCAATAAGTTCGTAATATTCCTTCCACGTGATCTCGGCGGACTTGACACATTGTCCGGCATTGTATATCCCTTACAGCCGTGCTAGAAGTTGATCAGGCGCCAGACTTCATGACGAGTACGCGGGTGAACGCCAAACGTGCATGCTCAGGAAAAACATTGGCTAGAGGACAGCAGCCTGTGTCGCTGATCAACTACCAAGAGCAAGTATTTTGTCTTCCCAGCCAAGGGCGAGAAAGAGCGCCGGTACCTTCAATCTGTCAAAATATACTATGCAAGTCAAGAGGAAAACACAAGTTGCACAAGAAAGTGTCCACGAAACCGCTTTCAATCCCTGGATCCGCCTGACGGAAAACTGGGTTGGAGGATTCCGAGAATGAAACAATGTACGCATTCCAAAAAGATTGAAAAAAAATTAAAGATGTTTACAGTCCCCTGTAACGCTGAATTAAAGCGCAGCTCTTGAGGAGGAGGAGGGGAAGGTACGGAGAAAAGGTTACGCCCCTCCTCCTCTCCTGCTCGCCTCAAAGGAAAATTTTTCGCTAAATTTAGTGGGGACATTTTTCCGCTAAATTTAGCGGGGAATTTTTTCCGCTAAATTTAGCGGGGAATTTTGTCCGCTAAATTTAGCAGGGAATTTTGTCCGCTAAATTTAGCGGGGAACTTTTTTCCGCTAAATTTAGCGGGAAATTTTTCCGCTAAATTTAGCGGGGAATTTTGTCCGCTAAATTTAGCGGGGAATTTTGTCCGCTAAATTTAGCGGGGAATTTTTTTCCGCTAAATTTAGCGGGGAAATTTTTTTCGGTAAGTTTGGCGGGAAAAATTTTCCGCTAATTTTAACGGGGAAATTTACCCATAATGCACCGCGCGGTTACGCCGACGCCGACGGCGACGGCGACGGCGACGCCGACGGCGACGGCGACGGCGACGCCGCTCAAGCCGGAAACGGGCGCCTAAGAGCTGCGCTTTAAGAAAAAAAAATAACGCTTTTGAACGAGCTCGGGAGCCAAAGATAAGCCAAAATAGGCCCACAAGGGGCTTTGGGGAAGCCCAGTCTAGGTCACTGCAGCTCATTAAAGCCAGCAGGATCTAGCTTCCTTGGCTAAAGGAGTGTTCACCCTCACTTGATAACGTGCTCGCGCATTTTTATACCACAACCTCTTGAACCGGCGATATCTGGAAATGGTCCAATTGTGTCCGCATCGAGCGTTCGCGTAACAATCTTCAGCTGACGGAACCACTCTAGCTTGAGACAAAAGGTGTAAAATCCAGACGACGTCACCAGCACTTTCCTAGCGGCAAGCGTAACGTGACATTCAAAAACTACTTAAAAAAAGAAGAAAAAAAACGGACAACGGTCGTACCTGGGGCGTGTTACGGTAAACCACTCAGAAGCCGAGAAAAGAAGTGGGGTCAGTGCTCTCCTGCGCCCGTATGAAACGCGCGTCGGCGGTTGTCCGTTCAAAGACGGATTCTTGCTTTTCCTTGCTGGGGAGCGGCAGGGACAGGGGAGCAGGTTTTCCCAAAGTTGCGGGGGTTCAAACCAAACATGAGTCGAGGAAGGCAGCGTGATCGCCCCAAGACGAATCATGTCGACGCTGTCGCTTATGTTTGCAGTATATTTGTCTCGCTATTGGGGAGCCGCAAGCGACGATAGCGCATTCTTATTGGCTCTTGACTGCGGTTGACTGCGTGTAAACGCAACTGCATGTACAAGCTTTACGCAAGAACAGTTCGGGACACTCTGCAGGTGCCTGCCGCAGCTGAAGGCATCGCGCTAAAGCGCGAATGTATGTCTGGGTCAGTGCCGCTGCAAACGAATGCCAGACAAAGGTCTTACCTCGCAGCTGGCGATGCCCCGCGACAGCTGATTCGCGTAGTCTTGAGCTACTTCGTTGGTGGACGTTCCACTGGAAGAAAACCAAGGTGCCAAAGGCTTTTGTCGACTTTCACGTTGCACCTGCCAAGGGCGCGATGTGCCCGCTTATTCGCATGTCCAACCGCCTGCGTCTAACATTTTACCTTAGAGCTCGAGATTTTGTGGGCCGAACGACGATGCCATTGGCCTGGCGTTAGTCGGAAATACATAGTTCTTAACGAATAATTTCGTATTGTTCCGGTAGTTCTTAACTAAAGGGTGCCTTACGAAAACAACCGAGACGCCGGAAATTCGTTTTTTATTTACGGGAAATTTGCTAAAGTATGACTTAATAGTGGTTTGCAAAATTTACAATAATTTGACAAACGAAAAGCTGCGCTTTTTGGAATATACGTATAAGGCCACAATTCGACAAGCACTTCCATACCAAATGAAGGATCAAAATTGGATGCTCTTATTAATTAGAAATGTAATATTGTATGTAAAAGTCAGAGGACGTCACGTGCGCATAAAAATAAAAAAGTTATCGGGAAAAGAAACATAATCATAATTAATTATTTTACAATTTTATTTTCACCTCCTTAAAGGTTTGTTTTTTGGTTTATCAGTTAATATAAATGGAACACATTGCTTGTAAGGCCACCCGAATAAGTAATGGGGGATGTGGTGTATAAAACGGGAAAGGGGGTAATGAATCGTGTCACATGGGCTTGTTGCATCATCATCACATATTATTCTTTGAGAACTCACACGGATACATTTGAATGCTATATGTCTAATCGCAAAATTAACGACATCCACGTTTTATTTTGGTTCTAAGTAGCGAACTTGTTTTTAAAAACAGTTTTTTTTCTCACTTATAGCGGATTTTCAGAAACACGAAACTCTCTCCTCCTCCTACCCGGATTACTGTTTTAATTACTGACAGGTGTACTGAAAATAGTTAATACATGCCTCTCAATAAAAAAAATAAAAATAGGGTTTACGATTGCGTTAAAAAAAAGCTGGAGAGGTCCTTGAATAAAAAAAATATTTAATGTAGGCTCTTGAAAGTTATCTGTCTTAAGAGGATATCGCAGCTTCCCAGGCCCTTTGCATTTCCGATGAAAATGTGGGATCCGTTTTCTCAGCGACCACAGGACGGACTGACTTCGAAATGGTTTTATTAAAAATGTAATAAAAAACGAATTTGCAACGCGTTCTCAGATGTCCCGGTTTTGAGGCTAGCGAATTTCTATGGTAGCTTGATTTCTTTCATACCTCCCCTTTTTCAACCTGCCATTCATGAGCGCTTCAGAGGATAATCAAACCAAATTAGTTTATTTTCGCCACAAACAAAACATTGGAGACAAGGACGCTGAAAAAAAAAAAAAAATCTGCAGGATTGAAGTTAGGCGAGTTTCAGCGCCCCCATAACGAGGTTACAGAGGTGATGGCAAGATGAACATGTATATACATCCGTACACATGCATACATAAAAAGGCGTACCAAATTATACTTTTTGCAATTTGTATTATACAAAAACAATCAGGCTTTCATATTACAATATCTCTTGGGTGGTGTGACTATTTAGAAAGAATAATTCAATATCACGAGAAGACAAAGTGTTTAATAGAGAGGGATTTGTAAAGGTATCTTTGAGTACAAAAAATTGTTCTAACGTTGGGAATACTCCAGGGGGCCCGATAGCGTGATGGGTACAGTGATTCATTATTTAAGACAAACGTCGAGACTGGGGAAAAGACGAAGGACAACACAACACACAGTCTCAACGAGTATTTTTTCTGTAATAGTCGGAACTTGTCCCAGTGTTGTCCTTCGTCTTTTCTCGTGTCGGGGTTATGTTGAGGTTTGTCTTAGATTATGTTAAACCTTCACCAGCTGGTTTTCGCTCTAAGTTTTTGTACAGTGATTCATTTCTTTCGAGCTTCGCAGTATCTAAAACAATTATAATTTTTTCTCTTATGGATTCATGATAGTTTCGAATTAACCTATAACAATATATATTTGATATATCAATCATTCTATGTTTTTCAAAGAGAGAACAAGAGTGATGAGCACAGGGAACGTTTTAATTATTCTAAGAGCTTTTTTCTGTAGTAGTCGTAACTTGTCCAAGTTTCCCTTTGTGGTCGTGCCCAAAACCAGATGGACGTAACAGAAAATTGAATACGAAGGTGCAGTCTAAATTTTTTAAATGTTTTCTGGAAGAATATGTCTGTAATTATTCACTATTCCCACGACTTTGCATAGTTTCTTATGAATATATATACGTGAGGCTTTCATGACATGTTTTCTGAAAATATTACACCCAGAGTCTTGCTACTTTCGGCATACCCTATTGTGGATAATTCAAAAAGCAAATCGCGTGATAATCTAACACGCGATCCCTGGCATTGAAACAAAACTGTCTAAGTTTTCGCAGTGTTGATCACAAGGGAGTGAGTATTGCCACCCGCAGGGCCGAGAAAGCAACGCTCGGTCACTGACTTCTAGAAGATTCGCGTTCATTCTTGCACCAGAGGTAACTTTCCCCCTGTTTTCTTGTTCTCGAAGGTGCCAGCTCATCCTCGCCCCGAGCGCGCGACGCTCGAACCTTTGCCGAACTTTCAAGATAGTGATGCACTGTAGATAAGCAGCTGCCCGTGACCTTGTCGAGTCAGTCTCGCTCTCGCTCTCTGTTAGGCTGCCGAATCGCCGCCTGCTTTTCTGCTGCATCGACTCTCTTTCTATGTTGTTCGGCACAAGTTCACCGACTAAACCTTTATTTTTCAGTTCTCTGTTCGTCCTTTCGTCACCTACAGTCGTGACAATATATATCCACGATCTTAATTTATTTAAAAAGTGTTGGCTTTAAAAGTAAGTCTTTAGAAGAACGAGAAAAATATACGCTGGTGTCGTCTGCGTAAATAATAAATTCAGAGGAAGGTTCAGTATTTATAATATCATTGACATAAAAGAAACAACAAAGGCGTTACAATACTACTCCTGAGGAACCGCTGCGTAAATGCATTCCGCTGTGGATTTATAATTGCTCTTTTGAACATATTATGATCGGTACTGTAAATATGATATTATGAGCGATAACGCAGGTCCTCGAATTCCACAACATTTTAATTTATCTAGAAGAAGCTTGTGATCTATCCTATCAAACGCTTTGCTAGAGTCTATGAAGATCCCCAAAGTCAAATAGTTTACTCTAAAAAAATTGTAATATTTTTTTTTGTACAAGTAGAGCCGTTTCTGCAGTTCTGCGCTTTCTAAAACCAAACTGCGAGTCAGTCAATAAGCAAAACATTTTGAAAAAGCTTGGAAGTCGAGAATGCACAATTTTTCCAATGGGCTTGGAGAAAACAGGAAGGATAGAAATGGGACGATATACGCTCATATCGCTTCAATTACCGCCTTTATACAAAATAGATACTTTCGCAGTTCGCATTTTTAAGGAAATGTGCTGAATGACAATATAAGACTGTAAAGATGAGTTTCGCGTGGTAATAGTAAGTCAATTACAAACTTCACTGGACCCATTAGAAGGTCTTCACAATCATGGCTGCGACTATTTTTCATGTTTAAAAATATTGAGAGCACTTCTATTTTATCGGTAGGGTTTACAAATATTTTCTCGTTTTCTCTGGCGATATTACTTACCGCAGTACCGTTATACGTAATATTGCCTACGTTCGCAAAGTAATTGTTGCGCATATTTGCAAGTGCGGTACCAGAAATATTTTTATCAACAATATTTATGTTAGTAATGGTTTTATGTTGAGATAGGTTGAGTAATACGTCGAGACGTTTCTAAAGAATTTAGAGATGGGTTAAACAAGACACGTCGAACAAACTGGTATGATAGATGCGTTTAGCTCGTTTCAGTTTTACTTTGACAAAGTTTCTAAACTTCTTAAATTCTCGCAACTTTTCTTCATCACGTGTTTTATAAAATTTGCCGCAGAGAAAGTTTTTTTAATAAGTTTTAAAAGGCGCCAAGTGACGCAAGATTTTTTACGTTTTTTGTTGTGACGAACTTTTTTGTAGGAAAACTAAGTACAGTAAACCTCTTTTAAGAGATCAAAAAAAATAACATAGCACTCATCACCATCTGTGATTCTCATCACGTGGCTTCAGTCGATAGCGCAGATTTTATTTCTGAACTCATGTAGCGTTCTAGGACTATGTTTTGGGACATTGTCGGATGGTTCACAGCCTTACTACGTTGTACAGTACTATTAATAGACATACCTATTGGAAGGTGTTCACTCAAACTACAACCCAGCACACCAGCACTAATTCTACCTTCATCATGATTTGTTGCAAAAAGATCGATAAATGTTGACGTTGAGCATGTAACTCTAGTGTGTGTGTGGGGGGGTAATCACGTTACAAAAATTTGTTTGGCATTAACAAGCACACAAACTGATCTCTCAGTTTCGAATATTGTAGCATATGTATATTTAAATCACCACCAAGACACAATTAATGCATTCCTTCACTGGCCAAAAAAAAGATTTTTTAACAAAAAGTAGTTTATAAACAGAGGCATATTTCCGTTTAGTGTACAATACAGTACACAGTAGATATGACTTTTTCCCTAACGCAAATTACTTCATAGTCCTGCGTTACGGCAGAGTACCCACTAAGCAGTTCGAAGCCACAAACATTTTATCTGCAGAGACTCGCCCCTCCTCCCCCCCCCGGTTTGTAACCATGATTTAAATTAAAAGTTATATTATCCCTCTAGAACAAAAACATCATCAAAATCTTTGTACTATGTTTCTCTAAACATCATCACATTAAAAGGGTTCTGGACTGAATAAAACTATAACACGAGAACATCTCCCATCGCTCTAGCTGACGGTATATTTAAATGAAATAAGCTGAGTAGTGTACCAGTCTGGTTTTTCATAAAATCTACATTCCAACATCATGGTATCAAGAGTAGTAGCCGTTGCAAGAAAAAAAGTAAAATCAGCATTAACTAAATTAGCAGATTTTGCTAAGGTCACCTTCGTTGGAAATTGTAATGACAGGAGTTCCAACCGCCTATCCGTGCTAGTATCTTGCAATTTCTCGCCCAGACGAACCGCCATTGGTGTTCGCGCTTCCTCGACAACGTCGAGCTGAGGAGCCTTTTTCAGAAAAGGACACAAGTGTTCATCACATAAATGGTCGACTGCTCAGCCAGGCCGAGATCTTGGGAGGTGATTCGTTTTTGCTTTGCCTTATTAAGAATAAAGTCGCGTTTTTTTCCGGTGCTGAAGCTGGACAGTGACCTTGCTTTTTGTCGTTTCCCTGGTCGGCACACGATGGCATACTTGCTTATCGCAGTCAGTAATCTGTTGCCCGACCAGGTATCCGAGTTTACATACCAGGTCAATGACGTATTCTGTTTCGATGTTAAGACGCCGCGAATATTGCTTGCACTAGACGAGTCTTAGTTCATTTTCTTTAAACGATATGGTCATCGTTTAATGTGATTTTAATGTTAATAATGTTTAATGTTCGCGAGAGCACCACATAAGCTGGCACGGGGATGCAGACGATGACGTCACGACGACAGATAATAGGCGGCAGAGATACTCCCCGGATGCCCTGCGGCAATCCCTGCACGTATTTTTCAAATTAGCATTGCGATTATTTCTGCCTAAGTCAAGTGCGATAACTACTAATTCAGAGGACAAAAAACTACAAAAGTCGGCTCTGAATTGAATTTCTTTTCTAAATTGTTAGCTTCGCTTTAATTTAACTACGCTCCAACGATGTTACTGTTAATTGTAAAAATGTTTATTGCGAAATTTTAAAGAGGATGAAAATTACGTACATCTTTTAAACCCTTTACTGTTGTGACACAGACCAAGCTATACCCAAAGTATCCAACCTCTACAAGCGGTCTTGGTTGCATACTAATTGTATCGACCTCCATCGGGAACCTTAGAAATTTGAGGAGCAAAATCTGTCAAGTCCATGTAGATAACACTCACGTGATGCCGTCGTGATGTTGCAACGTAGCCACGGCTTCCCCTGGAAGTAAACCATCGCCACTTAATTTGATTACGATTGTACCCGGAAAACTGTTGATCGCTGGCTGTTGAGATGAATCAACATCCGATGGTAAGAAAATAATTTTTTTTTCTGAATGATAGAAATGGTTAAATAGCAATTACTCTTGTTTGGGTGGGAGAAACCGCTGTTTATTGGAATGACATTTCCACTTCAATTGTGTGACTACTGTAGACAGCGTGACTAGTACCATGCTACATTGATTCAAGTTTCTAATCTGTTCACATCTAAGCTATTTAAAGCGTTGGGAAATATGCGCTCTCCGGACCCATCAAACGCCTCCATCTCATCAGCTGCCTCAGCTCTCCACGCGTATGTGTGGGCAGGAGCGTGATCACGTGGGGAAAGATAAGATGTATGACTGGTCCAACGAGCACGTAGCTTCCACTGGCGCTGTGTGTTTATGGGTGAACGGAGTATAGCTTATTACTCGTGCGATGCCTGCAGAGGTACCTTAAATAACTTCCAGAGAAACTTAAATAATGAATTTTAGACTTTGCTCTTTTGTTGTTTGATGGCTTTATTCATAGAACATGAAAAGTATTCTGCGTCCCTCCCGGCAGCTTTATGATCCATAATCTTCCTGTCACATGCCCCATGTGACAGAGAATACACAAATCTGCAAAAAAAAAAAGCAGCTTTATTTAAAACAGTCGGCCAATATGCTGCACAGGTAGGGTGTACCAGGAACTGGGTGGTTTGGCGGACCGTGTCGGTCTCTTCATAGGAGTTGGTTGTCATGTGGTTCAATGCTGCAGCAGAGGCCTGGGTTTGCGCTAAGAGTTACTGCTGGGCCTGTCGGGTAGCGTCTAGCGAGTCTGGCTTGGGGTTGTTGGCGCTTTTACTTCTTTTTTGTTTTGCGTTGTGTATAAAGCGATGCAATATTGTGTGGCTGCTAACTGTCCCACCGAGACAAGAGGTCTAACAACGACGTCAAATACTGCGAGGAAACAGACAGAGCTGTAGTGTTTTGTGACGGGGTGCAGCGTAAGTTACAACACATGTAAAAAACAAAAAAACAAATAACCTTTTGTTTCGGACGCCAAGTGACGCCTCCCCGTTTGCGGTTTAGGATCATCCAATTCCAATGAATAGTTTTCATGCGTCACGCTATGGCATAAATTTCTAAAGAAGGGAAAAAAACTGACGCAGAAAAATGAAAATAGACGTAAGAAGAATGTGAGACCTGTGTGATAAATAAGAGAAAACAACTTTCTCCAAGTGGGATTGCACTTGAATAAAGACCACAGTTGAAGTTGATTTATTTAACTTGCCAGACTTGGTGTTTATTTTTATAAAATGCCTGCTCAATAGTAGAAATCAGTTCAGACATTTCTGCTCTAGACTTTTTGAGTGAGAATGCAGAACTCAAGAAAAGCTCTGTAGTTATTAATCCATGCCCACAACAAATACTTTTTAACACAAGAACCAAAATTAGGTATATTGTTTAAATGGGTACAGAAACGAAATGACGTAACCATGAGCTCTCTACCTCTCACTTCAATCTCGGCTAGCGAGAAGCGCAATGCGTATCCACTCGTGACGTCAAGAGTTCCCTCACGGCCAAGGTTACCGTAGTTGCGAGTGTTGCCGCTGGTAGCGTCAACCGGTACCGTTCACACACTTGCAACGAACAGGACCGACTGAGACAAGACCGATTTTTAAGCCTCTTGCGACGCCTTTGGACCAGATGCGCTGCTGAGGATCTAGTCCTAAGCCGTCGCAAGATGCTTAAAAACGGCAGGACTGGACGTCCTGTGACCTATGCATAACTTCTCTGCAACGTCATCCGCGGTCATGCCGGTATTTTATGTGCCATGAGCGTTCGGTTCACCGTGTTAGTTTTACACCGCAAAAGTAGTGGCTCGAGGGAACCAAAAAGTAGAAATGGCCATCGGTACGCAGCAATGGCGACACATGCAAGCTCTCTATATATAAGTGTATTCGATGGGTGCTATGTTTGAGCGCGTTATTCACGGCGCATCCAGGGGGAGGGAAGGGGGCGGGGGAGAGTGGTGTGTTTTGCCTAGCAGAGGTCCCCGCATCCTCAGATCAAGCTGCTACCTATCGTCTGCGAAAAACAGCCATTTTGATGGTGTGGAATGCACGTAGCGGAAGCACCGAGGAAGCTTTAAAATAGACAACGTAGTAAACTCGTTAGCGTTCTCCGCCACGTCACATTCGGGACTATATTTCATCTGAGAAGTTCCGTGCAGCAATGTGGAAGAGGTGCACGCTGGCTAAGTGAAGTGTACCAGAATAAAGTTCTGTGGTGCGCGACGTGTTTTCCCTCTATACCCCTCTATACCACAGCACCCCCCCCCCCCCCCCCCCCGGGAAAATGGAAAGTCTACGCCGCTGGATGCGGTACCTCACTAGTCTTCATACTATACCAAAGAGGCCAAGCAAGTCGCCTTGAACCTTTTTGGGAGCCCTGCTGAGGAGGGCGGGCAAATCAGTCAGCCTGAGGACCGTCGTTAAGAAACAACGAAGTGTACAAACGTCTGCAACGAAAACTAAGAAGTGTAAAAATGTCTGGAAAGAAAACGACGAAGTGCAGAAACGTTAAAGAATATAACGAGGTGTAGAAACGTCTAGAGGCAGATTTAAGTGTGAGTCACCATAACATCCGACCTTCATGCCACATTGCAATCAATTCAAAGTGTAGCTTGGCATGCTTAGAGTCACTAAATAAAGCTACGATTTCAGAGTACCGCGTTCCTTTTCTTTGGCATTTTGCCGACAATCCAGTCGCTCTATCCAACAATATTCTGGTTCGCTGCGGCATCATTGGACAGCGGCAGTCACGTGAGTCGCTATCATCATCATCGCGTTTTCTCAACGCCACCATCTTGGGTCCAGCGATCCGCTGCCTGCTGCTGTTTTACTGTTTACTGCACGCACACGCTGAAGTCTGTCGCTCAGCAAGAACTTTTTCCTTCTAACGTCGAGATACGAACAACACGCTTTGATTCGCTGCCACAGTTGCGGCTACGGCAGCTGGCGCAGGCAACGGCTAGAACCTCGGCTTGGCTCACCTACAGTCGCTCCTCCTCTGCGCGCGGACTCAAGATGGCGGCGCCTGACGCGCTTCAGACGCGTAGTATGGGAGTTTCGGTACTCTGAAAGCGTAGCTTTATTTAGTGACTCTAGGCACGCTGTATACGAAGCGCGTGTCGGCACCGCGGTGACCAAAGTTGCTGCAGACTACTGTTTGTGTATTGCATAAGTAATAAGGAGCGGGATTTATGGTTACACTCCTGGCGCGTTCAAGTAAAAATTCAGTGCCAACAACAAGTAGATGATGGATCACACAGTATTTAGTCATCTTCCCTAATATAACACACACCATATCACAAAGAAGTGTTAGCTGAAAGCAACTAAGACCCTTCACTATCATCAATGTCAATTATGAAATCGATTAAGCAGCGACCTTAATTACCAGTCGCGGCTAAAAAAATAACGATAGGATTAAGAGAAAGCTAGAGCGGGTGGTGATGCCTTTTCGCGAGGAAAAAGAAGCAGCGCATGAAAACAAGGTCGGAATTTTCCCTGGGATATTCAATTGCCTTTCGGCTGGCTGCCCAACTTTTTATATACAACGAATAACCGCTTGTAGAAGACGAGCATGCACGACGAAGAAAACTATGTCTGATACTGAAGACACACCTTCGAGATCAACCGAAGACGAATCGTACTCGTCTTAAGCAAATCAGGAGCAAGGAGGGACCCCTCAACAGCGACAAATACATATTCAATATTTGCCTTCACGCAAGCTGACTCAAACGCAGACCCAACTTGAATCTTCCACCATGGACATGGATTTTCAAATCACTGATTACCAAGCAGGATTCATCTTGTTCTAGAACAAAAAGCGCCGTCATTTCAATGAGAGTGTCATCTTGAAATCCACCATTCAGCCTCCAGAGCACCCCATATGTCTCCCTGTGATCTTCTGTCCAATCAACCCTGAACGTCCTTGACGAAACGGGACATGAACTAGGTGTCCGACGCATTCGAACTTTGCTCCCCGGATTGCATCCTAACGGTACGTCCAAACAAAAGGCTCAATATCATCGCAGCAGACGCAACAAAAGCACTGCTGCAGCTCACCAAGCTTTGTGAAATGAACATTAGGGCGCACGAACCAGGACCTCGATTTGCTGCGCTAGGGGAGAAGGACGTCGCCGATTCAGACGTACAGAGGTATGTCTTCAGATATAACCATCTTTTATGCTAGGCGAGCGGGAGACTCTACATCTGTCGAAATAAAGTTTGATTCACCCATTCTGCCAAGATATGGGCTCCCATTTCAAGTGCGCTATCAGGTGTGCCAACACGAGCAGCATCTTTTGCAATGCGAGAATTGAGGCCACTATGGTAATAAAAGCGTGACTTGCGAAAATAAAGAAACCGGTTTCTTATGCGGGGAGGGGCACAGCAGAGCAACATGTCATGATGATCACCCAATAAATATCATTTGTGAAAGTCATCACGACGGACACACACCCCCGTGCCCTATTCGAATCGAACAGCAGATAAACACTGAGCCATCACAAAAATCTTTGGGCCTGCCACAACGCCTCCAAGTGACGCCATCATGTCAGGACAGAAGGAGCAGCTTACAACAAAGATTCGCCTTGAAGACGTGCGGGAAGATTAAGGGGACACAAAACACAACATCCTTCGAAGTTTGCACCTAAGAAATTTTAAAAGGCAATTCTCTACCTAAATCCTCTACAAGAGATTACGTGCAGGGTAGTAAACCTTCAGCAATTGATGGATTTTCGAGCATGCACAGTTGAGGTACAATTTGGAAACTCAAAAGATCACACCCCCGATGGTGGTAATCTTGCCTCGTCTCTACCCAAACATGTGTCCAAGGAAAAAAAGATATTGAAAAACAGACTTCCTATGTAACACAGTCGTAACTGTGGTACTTGACTTTGTCACAGGCTTTCTTAGACGAAGCAACCACAAGTGGGCTCCGAAAGTACTCAGACTGATAAATTATATTTTGCCTAATCTTCTCGATTGACTCAATCAAGTGAACAATTTCATTACATCCTGAATCAAATTACTGTATTTCAATAAAATTCAAAAGGCCTTCGCTCAAATATTTCAAACTTCAACAGCTTGTGCGTGAACACTCTTTTCCTCTGCTAGCAATATCACAAGCTCGAATAGATGATATTTCAAAACCTCGTCTCTCAGAATATTTATTTAGTACATTAAAAAGGACCAACGGGATAAGTCGGTCGTTACACTCCTACTGAAAAACTGGCAAGGTTATTCTAGTCCACAAGTCCGGAGAGTAAATCGTCTTTACTAAATTACCGCCCGATATCGCTTACCTGCATTTCCAGCAAACTCCTCGAGCATATTATCTACAAGCACCTTATTAACTTTCTGGACTCCCGCGAATTTTTCACCAACGCACAGCATGGATTCTGCAAACGTTTTTCAAGTGAGACTCAACTCCTTTTTGTTACTAACGACTTGTTTAAAAATTTTAAGTGGCTTTTCTATTGACGCTGTTTTCCTTGACTTCACTAAAGTATTCGACAAAGTCCCACATAATCGTCTATTGTATAAACTCTCTCCACTAAAAATAGGTCCACAAGTTTTAATATACATTGAATCTTTCTTAGCCATCGCTCCAAATTTCTTGTAGTTAACAACACTGCTTCCTCCTTAGCTCCCGTTTCTTCCGGCGTTCGCAGGGAATCTGTCGTAGACCCTTTGCTATTTTAAGATTACTATTAACAACCTCCTCTTCAACTCTCGTCATCCATTTGCCTTTTTTCGTTGATGATCGTGTTATTTACCGACCAATCAAAACTCCCAATAACTATCCTATTCTTCAGAACGATAGTATCAAAATAAGTGACTGGTGCCGTACCTGACAACTGTCTTTGAATGTTAACAAGTGCATGCATCTATCCTTTACGCGTTTCTTCTGTGCCCCAACTACACTGGCACTTGACGGGCATTGCGCTTCAGACTGCTATCTAATATAAATATCTAGGTGTGCATTTAACCTTTAACCTATCTTGGAATATTCATATTGATAAAACAGTTTTATCTGCGAATCAATCCACTGGTTACATCCGTCGTAATTTTAAACCTGTCCCTTCTCACCTAAAACGACTTCTTTATATCATTCTTGTTCGTCCTAAATTAGAATATGCTTCATTCATATGGCAGCCTTACCAATCTGGCCTAACTAATGTAATCGAAGCGGTTCAAAATCGTCCTACTCGCTTCATTCGTTTTGAGTACTCCCGTCTTTCAAGTGTTACTGCAATGATATCACAACTAACCCTTCCCGACTTTTCCTCGAGTCCGGCTTTGCATTCTTCGTAACATTTATTATTCAGCACATTTAAAAGAGTCCCTTCTTAGCCCTCACAGATATATTTCAGCAAGACTGGGCCACTCATGCAAGATTTCCCGGCCCAGGACTACCTCCACAGTCATTCCAACACGATCTCCTACCCGCTACCATTGTTGTCTGGAATGACCTTCCCGATAGCATCGTCACTATCACCGATAACACCAAGTTTTTCCTCGCACTAATTACCCACTCCACTCTGTAATGCCCCTCGGGGCGCTGAGGGTATTTGTAAATAAATAAAAATAATTGCTCCCCGGGTTGATCTTTGTCTCCACGTGAGTATGAGGTCTCCCCACATCAAACAAGCAAGCATACGTGCGTGATTGGAAGAAACGATTCAGAAACATTTACACTTATTTCCGCATATATTCAGCCTCAAGTACCATTTGATATTGACTGTTTGGAAGCCCTTTTAGAGGCGATCTCCTCCGCTCTTATTGTTTGGCGTTTTTAACGCTCACCATGAACTTTGTGGTGCAGGCATACCGACAAGCGAGCTTCTGCAACTAATCGGTATCTGTGAAATATTTAACCTTGGCCTCTTATTTATTTATTTATTTATTTCAGTGCCGTCAGGGCCCGAGGGTATTACAGAGGGGAGGGGCTAGTACAAAACATAATACAAAAATGAGAACAAATACAAAAATTTAACAAGACAAAAACAGTCAGGGTGCCTGCTGACAAAAATGGCTGGTTATTGCATCTCTAAAAGAATCAGTTGATAATATGGACACTAAAGATGCGGGAAGGTGGTTCCATTCCGATGACGGCCCGGGAATAAAAGAGTCGAGGTAGGCGGAGGTGCGGCACTGGGGAATTCGAACTTTATACTGAGGATGAAGGCGAAAGGAGATCTGCGAGGAGGGAAAATAAGTTTTTCTTTTAGAGTAGGGATAGAGTAGTAAATTTTATGAAAAAGGGATAGACGAGATACTTTACGGCACAGAGAAAGAAGAGGCAAAAATAAGTTAGATTTTATGGGATGACACACTGGCTGAACGATGATAATTACAAAAGATAAACCGCGCGCCACGGTTTTGAATGGCTTCAATGTTAGGTACGAGTGTGGTGTGACCGGAATCCCAGATTGCTGCAGCGTACTCTAATTTGGAGCGTACGAGGGTTTTGAATAAAAGTAATTTCAGTGATATCGGTGGTAAAGAAAATTTCGCTTTAAGTAACCGAGCACGGAGTTAGCGTTCAACAACGGCGGTACAACTTTTCACTGATTTAACCTTCGTATCAGTGCAGAAGTGCCCAAGGTTCGCTGGACTACTGACCTTGAAAGTAGGGGAAGTGATCACATGCTGCTTCTAATAGTTTATAATGGATTCATTCAGCGCAAAAAGACTCATACGTTGACTGCCAAAAACTGGGAAAGCGTTACTGAACTTGTGAACGAGTCGATTACCGCTATCACGTTGGATAAAAAACTCGTACCTATAATAAAATAATGCTAAAAAATCTGACATTTCGAACAACAGTGCACATTAACATAGATTATATAAATTAAGAGTACGACAAACTACGACCTACTAGAAGAAGTGCAGAAAGAAAAACAAAAAGAACAAGGGCTCTTGAAGATCGGCGAGCTGAGGAGAGCACAAAAGAAGGTCAGGCGCTCTTTAGATGCCCTTGCGCGGAAATCATGGCGAGGGCTGTGTGCATTATTAGACGCCAAAATCAGCCTTGCGAAGATCTGGCGCACTACGCGGAATTAGACGCCAGACACGCCCCCAACGCTATCATTTCAGAGCTATTGCTCTCAGAGAACACCTCACAGTGAGCTCGAAATCGCCGAGTACTATTGTAAACTAATGTCAAACTGTGCAACTGTAGACAATAATAAACAACACACAACTCCCATGCAAGTTGACTCCAGGCTCGATTGGCCATTCACATGGAGTGAACTTGTCCGCGTGCTACAAAATGCAAAGAAAACGTCTTCGCCTGTTCATGATGGAGTGACGTGCGCTGCACTATCTCGACTGAAGAACGTTCCACGGTGTAGATTACTTAAAGTATTCAACACATCCTTTACAACTAGCTCAGTATGTACAAGATATTGGAAAATAGCCAAGATCATATGCCTGCACTGAGATCGTGTCATTCTCAATTACATTTAGGATTATGTAGAGCAGAGGTGCCTAACCCTGGCCCGCGGGCGAAATCCGATCGACAGAGGTCTTCCCACCGGCCCGTGGCTGGACGCGGTCCTTCTAATGAAGCCAGGCCCTCGTCCCGCTTCCAGCAAGACCGCTGGTTCCGGCGCAAAAGTGCGTGTATAGAGACAGCGCCGCAGCGTTTAGGAAGATACCAGAAGAAAACCTAGAGAAAACTGGCTATCATAAGGCGTGTCCTCTCGTCATATTATTCATTGGACACTGTCATCGCCATTCTTAGTCTCCTGTGTCTGTGTAACTCCGTAATATATCGGTTTAACTACGTATGCAAAAATTCCTTTGCGTTATCATTTATATTTTGCCTAAAGTTCTTTCTTGTATCTCTTGCATAATTTGAGCATTAGTTTTATGATTCTCACTAGTCTTCTGCCCGGTGTGCTCATACTAAAATATTGTGTCATCATTACTAAATATAGATTTTAATATATAATACATCTATTCATTCATCTTTTTATTTTGTACCTTTTTACTCCAACTTTTAATTTTGTGTTCATAAATTTATCTAGGATATTTTTTTTTTCATTTATACTAATTTATTTACAAGCCCCTGAGACAGGCCAGTTCTCCGATCCGGCCCTTTAGTCAAAAAGCTTGGCCTAACCCTGATATAGACCAATCGCTCTCACAAGTTGTATAGAAAATGTTATGAAACAAATGATTATCACAAGGCTAAACTGGTATTTAGAAAATAATAACATGCACCTTGAGGTAATGTCTGCTGCTCGACATGGACGGTCAGCAGCGGACAACGTAATATACCTAGTTACCCGTGTAGAAAATGGCATATCACAAAGGCCGACAACAATAACAATCTTTCTCGACATTAGCAAAGCGTTCGGTTTACACGTTGCAATATTAAAAGCTTTATCTGAATACGGAAATGATGGCCAAATATACTTATGGACATAAGAATGCCCTTCTGAAAGAACTTTATTAGTGAACGCGCCGCTATTCAATTTGTCTGATATCACTCGTGCAACATCTATCCCCAGGTGTGAATATCAGTACCTATGCAGATTATGTTTGCATATGGACGACTAGCCAAAATCGCTTCTTCTCTCAGAGGAAGGCCCTTTGAGTTATTAGTAACTTCCTTCATTCACGCGGGCCCAGCCTCGCACCTGAAAAAACAGTAGCTATGAACTTTACACCCGTGTCAATGAAAATATTTCCTCTAGTCCTTGCAGTAAAATTGATGTCGTATGCTTCCCAACACAAATGTTTGATATTCACTAAAGAAAGGAAGTTGACATCAAGCAGTTGAGAAAAAACAACAACAACAACAACAGAATTCGCGTGCCATATTCTTCGTTGTTTGACCGGTAGACCTTGGAATGAATCCTCGTATTCTTGTTCTAGGGGCTCTTAGAGCGCGCGGGATGCAACTATAGCTGTAGAAGACGAAGAATAAAAGAAAGGGGATGACCTAGTCGTGCCTTCGACCTGGCTGGTCCTGTTTCCTCGTCTACTCGCCGGGACACTAAATACCTAACACGGCAATTTCATTCTGAGATTATAAAGTTTTCTCATGAATCGCTTGCTGCGATATTCATTACCCGTGCTTTACAGATGTGCGAGCAACATAAAGAATATCTAGGCAGGACGCAATACATCTTTACGGTTATGTCTCGGATTTCCACCGGATGAACCAACGATACCAACACTTGCCGAATCCGGACGATGTCCGCTTGAAATAGTGCGTATTCAGGAAATTCTCCGCGTGTATCTCAGATATAAAAACTCCGCATCGTCAACGTCTCCTTACGAATGCGCATTAAAGGCGCCTGAACGCGGATATTTTATTGCATATTCCTTTTCTACAGTATGATATCCCACAATTTGATGTCTTCCGAAGCACCACATTGCCCACCTTGGACCTTGCCTCCACCCATTGTGTCCCTACACATAAAAGGGGTTGAAACAGATCCTCACAGTCCAAACATTTTCTGCTACAATAAACATTTTCATACATACATACTAGGTAAACGGATTTCATGCACAAGTTTACCGACGGATCAACAAGTGAGTTATCTTCGTCTTCAGGATTTATCCTTTCTCTGGAAATAAATCAGTCTTTAATCTCTGAAGAAGAGTACCATCTATTGCCACTGAACTCCATGGTATTAAAACGGCACTGCAGCCTATTATGAACTGCGGTTTACGACAAAAATGGGTAATATTTTTAGACTCACAAGAAGCACTGCAATGCTTCAAAAGAACCTATGGAAATCAGACTAATTTGTTACTCTTTTCTAAAATTCGATTTATTCACGCCACGGCAGCCAACAATGGACAAAACATTATGTTTCCGTGGCTACCAGGTCACTGTGGTATTCCCTCGAATGACGCAGTAGACGCAGCGGTTGCTTGAAGACCTAACGTAGAGCCTTGTGAAGACATACCTTTTACAAAAGTGGACTATCGACAACTGATGGAAACATTGGGAAAAACATATTTCTCTTGAGACATGGACATCTACATATCACCACACCTTCCCTCATCGCATGAACCCTCTTTTACAGAACCTTCTGCCAAAAGGCCTTCCAAGAGGTCTAGACACCCTTCTTCATCGGCTGAGACTCAATCTAGCTTACACAAAGGAGAGCAAATACAAACTGGGATTTATATCCAACCCTATATGCAGTGCATGCTAATATACCAGAAAATATTGAACATATCATTTTTGATTGTCCACTCTACAACGCTCGACGACGTGCGGACCTCCAGAATTCCATGCCAAGTCACCACACGAACGACATGAACATATTGTCAATTTTTAGCCACTGGCCCTTGCCATGTGTTCAACGTAAGGCCTTGAAGGACATTTCAGCATTTGTTGAAAATACAGGCCTGGCAGAGAAACTTTTGCGATAAAACCTACAACAGTAATTTCTTAACCTAACAAAACTTGTGACAGTATCTACTCTCTGAATATTTGTGACTATGAATATATTTGTGACTGTGACTTGCTATGACCATGAATGTGACTGTGACTCTTTGTGACAATGAAAGTGTCCTGACTGACTGCGCACTATGAGACGTCGCCAGTTGAAAGTTTGGGGGAGGGGGGTTACGCCGAAGTGTGTATACCACTTCTTTCTCTTTCTCTCTTTCCCCACCTCACCATCTTCTGGCACTCTTTTATCATTTTCCCATTCCCTAACAGAGTAGCCAGACGAGGGTACTCTTTGGCTTACCTCTCTGTTCTTTCTATTTTTCTGTTTTAACAAAAAAAAACATTTGGTGATGTGCTCGCTTTGCCGATTGGCTAAATAGCATACAGCTTCCGTTGCTGGTCACGGAAATTCTGAGATTGAGCATAAATAAGTAACTCCACGAGGGAACCAAACTGCCACGAACTGGCGCTGCTTCTTAGGAACTTATTACGTGGCGGCATTCCAACGGAGATTCACAGACCACCACCAGGCGCAATTTTGAAATCTGCTAATTCGTTTCAAATGTTTTGTTAACTGCAGCCTAAAAGCATTCGTCTAGACCACTGTTTCTGGGCTACCGACAGAACATAGACCACATCTAAACAAGGAAATAAGTTTAAATATTTCGCTTCCGTACTCCTCTTAAGTTCTTCAAAATGTACAGCTGCCGAAAAAAAATTAATAGAGCTTTCAAACTAAAGTGGAGAGGAATGCATCGCGTATATCCAACTTCGCTTTCTTAATAATAATATGTAAGGTGGGATAGGCATTTATTATTCTATAACAGCATGACGACACAAAATTCACAAAAGCGAGGCAGTTTCTGGTTGCAGCTTAGTTAGTTGGTTCATATTCTTGGGTGGTGCCAGCTGAACACTAATAAACGCAAAAATAGACAGCCGCTGAACTATCAACTATAATGAAGCCTTCAACTTTCTTCAATACTATCAGTATTTACAACCTGAGATTAAAGTCGATCCTCTTCTTTCTTATTAAAAAAGCTGGATTAAAGCCTTCTTCGTCCACTTTTATCCTTATTTACCAACGCGGAGCTCCTTCGTGTAAAGCCACTTCATGTTTCAAAAGTAACGCAAGGTGCGTCGGTGCAAGAGGCACGTGCAACGTGCAACCCTTGGGAAGATCATGGAGGCATAGCGCAGCACTGAGCTAGATTTTAGACGCAATGTTCTTCCCAGAAGTGGCGCGCTGCATGTGTCTGGAACATTTTCACAGCAATGAATTTCGCCACTTTTCCCAGGATATAAGGGCTTTACATTCGTGTCCTCCAGGTACCCCGCAGAAACCATTTTTCTCGCTGGTGCAGCACCAAGGAGGGTGCATTGACGTATTCATCTTCTTTTTCATCGATAGCCAATGCCCCAAGCTATTTCACGCGGAAGTCTATTTTAGTCTTTTTCCCAAGACCTTAATGCTTTGCAATCTTGCACTGCACCGGCATTCTCGGCAGTGGACTGGTAGATGTCCCCTGCTTGGATATTCCTTAATCAGCACCATGTTCCCTCATCCGGTCATTGATGCAGAGACCGGTTTTGGCCCACGTAGCATCGAACGGATTATAATGGGATGTTATTTATGACTCCTTCACACGACTCGTCCTGGAATCATCGCCACAAACTTCTTTAAAATCTCCCTTCCGGTTTACACTGCGACACATAGAATATGCCTTAACCGGCGCGGAGGAAACCACGTGAACGCCTTTCCATCCGGAAATCTTCAATCTGTGAGTGATGCCGTGGATATAAGGAGCTATCACTATAAGACTTTTGTGTTCTTTTTTTTTGTTTGATCATTTTTCCCAGGTTTCAGCTTGAAATTGGTGCCGATATTTTGACACGTATTTATCAATAATATATTTGGGCAAGTAGTAGCCTGTAGTTTTGCAATTTGTGTTTAAAAGTTACGCCCAACCTGATGTTGGAAGGACTTCTTAAGAGCAGATGTATACTGTAGTAGCCAAACCTCGTTTTATATTTTTTGAATATCTA
The DNA here is from genome assembly GCA_037355805.1 of Ixodes ricinus. NCBI lineage: Eukaryota > Metazoa > Arthropoda > Arachnida > Ixodida > Ixodidae > Ixodes > Ixodes ricinus. The sequence goes on from JAZHYW010010463.1 coordinate 29,843, forward strand.
GAGTCAAAAGGAAGAAGTCATTTAGAGAATGTAGCTTGATATCTCCAGCCCACGTCACCAGCCGTTAACTTCAGGGCTAAGTCCAGGAACCTTATAGACTTGTCTACAGGACGTTCGAAGTGTACGTGAGCACAAAGCAGCTCTGTTGGAAACATCCCATAACAATTTCATGGCACCCGTTGGTTTCCTCATCCACCTCCGTGTTACATAAAATAAAAAAATCGTCGACATAACTGAAGATAACCTCGATCCTGAGATCCTTGACGATATTTTGAGTTTCCCTTGCTCATGCCGGGAGAAACATATCACAAAGAAATGAGGCCACATGAGATCCGATGTACACACCAATTTTCTGTACATATCTTGAATCCCAATATGGCACTACCGTCGCTGTTAAGTAGACAATCAATAGTTCCAGAAAACTGTCTAGGTTGATTCCTGCCGCATTCTGGAATGAGATGGCACCCTGCTTCTCTATGGTTGTTATGAGATTGTGTAGGAGACATGAATGTGGAATTGAATAAATCATGTCCCGAATGTCGATGAAAAAGCCAGAGCAATTTCAGAGCCCTTTCTTGAAGGAAGGCGATCGCGCTTCCTGAGTTAGGTACTTTGAAAAGATATTGTATCTGAAACATGAAGAAATGCCTCGCCAAAAAGGCCGACACATGTGAATGCCGTATCCCTATTTCCATATGTCCATTGCTTAGCTATAAGATCCTTTCAAGGTACCTATTTCAGGAGGTGTGATCGCCTTCTTTCAAGAAAAGGGCTCTGGAATTGTCTCTGGTGTTTCCATAAACATTCATAACATGCTTTATTCAATTCCACATGCAAGCCTGCTGCAGATTCTCTGAAGAACCATAAAGGAACACGGTGCTATCTTATTCCACAATGCGGCAGGAATCAACTTAACCATTTTTTCTAGAACTACCAAGGGTCTACTTAACAGCGATGGTATTGCGATATCCGGATCAACGATATGTACAGAAAACCCGTGCGGGCATCGGATCTCGTGTGGCCCCAGTTCTTTGTGCTGTGTGCCTCGCGGCATGAGGAAGGAAAATTCAAAAGATCGTCAAGGCTCCCAGCGATCGAGGTGATCTTCAGGTATGTCGACGATTCTTTTATTTTATGTAACAATTAGGTGAATGAACAAACATGTGCCATGAAATTGTTTTGACATGTTTCCAACAGAGCTACTTTTGACTCACGCTCAGCCACGAGCTTCCTGTAGACACGTCGTTAAAGTCCTGGATTTAGTTCCAAAGTTTACGGTTGGTCACGTGTGCTGGAGGTACCAAGATACGATCCTGTTAGGCAAAAGCTGGTTTCCAGTTTTCTCTGAAACCATGATGCATCAGTTTTGCTATGAGAGCTCCTTTGTAGCGTAAATCAGGCTCGTAGAAGTGATGGATGCGATCCCGTTTCGTGGTAGAGTGTGCGATGGTACCAAGGTACATCCTGTAAAGTGGTTGATACCATAGATGTTTGCGACTTTATAGATCGGCGGAGGTGATGAGATCCCGTGTGAGGGAAGGAACTAGTGTAGTATAATAGAGTTTTGACATACATACTAAAAACTAAGAACACATACACACTAAAAAACTTACCCGAAATTTTACACGTTTCTCCTCAGTGTGAAAAATGACAACTTTTATTGCCGGGTTGAACTGATGAAAAAGTGCTTTGCGGACCCCAAAGGGTCCGCTGACCACCATTCGAGAACCACTGCTGTAAAGGATTTCTTCCCTTTGATCCTGGATATTCGAAAAAAGTAAAGCGAGGTGTGGGCACTGCAGCACTTAAATCTGCCCTTAAAAAGTCCTTCCAACATCAGGTTGGGCAAAGCTCTAAAACACAAACTTCAAGGTTACGGGCTGCTGGTTATCCAAATACATTATTGATAGTGACGTATGGAAATATCTTAAACTACATCATGCGGAACCCTAAGGAAAATGACAAAAAAGATTACACAAAACTATAGAGTGATAGCGCCTTATTCCCACGGCATCACTCGCAGGTTGTAGAAGATTGCCGGACGGCAAGGCGTCCGCGCGGTTTTCTCCGCGCCGAATAAGGCCTATTCTATCTGTCGCTGGGCAAACCAGGCGGGAGATTTCAAAGAAGTTTATGGCATTGCTCACAGGACAAAGAACGGGTCCTGTGAAAAAGGAGTCATATATAATATCCCATCATCGTGGCGGTCGATGCTACATAGGCAAAACCGGCCGTTGCACTAATGACTAGACAAGGAAACATGCTGCTTCATTAAGGAATATCTCAACAAAGGGACATCTACCAGTTCATTGTCGAGAAGGCCGGTGCACTGCAAGTTTGCAAAACATGAAGGTACAGGGAAAAAAGAGGAAAACTTGCGCGTGAAATCCTTGAGGGATTGGCCATCGATGAACAAGAAGAATAATGCCTCAGTGCCACTTTCCTGGCGCAGCACCAGCGAGATAAACTGTTCCTGCGGGGGTCCTGAAGGACACGAATGAGCTTCTTGTTTGTAAATAAGAATAGAAGGGGAGGAAGAAGGTTTAAATTCAGTCTGTAAATAGGGAGAAAGCGGGCCTCAATCAATGTTGCAAATACTTATAGCAGTGAATGATAATATTAATAACAACAACAACAACAATAATAATAATAATAATAATAATAATAATACAATAATAATAATAATAATAATAATAATAATAATAATAATACTTATTGGCATACAAAAATGTGATCCTGGGTGGCGTGCATGGCTGTACAGAAAAGGAAAGCAAGAAGAAGGCTTCAATATAGTCGATAGTCCAACGGTTGTCTAATTTAGTGTTTATTAGTGTTTAGCTGGCACCACCCAAGAAGCGAGACTATCTAAAGACCGCTCCCAAATGGCATTTGCGAATTTAATATAAGCTTCTGCCGATCGCGCAAGTCACGTTTTATCACAAGGGTGTGAGGTAGAATGGGACCTATTCTTTCTCACAACCTAGCAGAAAAAAGCCGAACGAAGAATACAATTTTTTCGCCGACTAAACATCTCCACTGCAGCTGCAGGCCTCTGTCAACTGTTGCATGGCCGCGCTCTGCCTCACAGCGGACTTACCGGAATGCTTGCGCATCGCGACACGCTCAATGCCTCTGGACGGCACACCTCTCCTACTTAGTACACCTTAGCACAGGTACCTAGCAACTAACTCGAACAATAAAGTCCATTCTGTAAGGATTTCATGCAACTTCAACGTCGTAATCAAGCAATACACTGACCATCATTTTCGCTCTTGTCAAGTAAGCGCAAGTGCTCGCTCCCTCGTGCTCGCATCCAAAATAACTGCGTTTCGATTAAGTTTTATGCTTTTTGCCAGTATGCTTCGTGACCTCATCTTCCTCATAGTACTTGCTTTTAATATATGTTTGTAGTCTGTTGAAAGGGCAGGCGCGATGGTCGACTGGCACTACGAAGTGCTTTATTTGCGTATCAGTATCAGGCAAGTAGGTTTCTAGCGCTACGCCTTTGCTTCTGCGCCTTCCAGGACTCTGAACACTGAACACACGACATGGAGTACATTTGGCCTCAAGGCTTCAAGAATTACGCCGTCGTTTTGAAAATATTGCAAAGTGACGTGCGCAAAAAACACTAACAAGCTGGCATGTTTCTAACTGCTATAATGCTCATTTCCAAGGGACTGTATACAATTGATAGACTGGCCATTTTTGTGGTGCCTTTTCCGCACGCCACTTTGTAGAATGTTCAAATCGATTGTAAGAGGAGGCAATTTTGGAATTGGTATATATAAAAAAGATTCGCCTGGTTTTCATTTTTAAAAACAAAAGCCTTAAACCGTTCTGAACGGGAGTTACTTACGTAAGACGTCTAACTTTGATTCGGAATGAACACCTCCAAGAACGGAGAGCTGCTTGCAGGCCTGCGAAAGATCGAAGGTAAACGTTTACCGTTTGCAGCGGGAATCTATACGAACACTCAAATGCAGTGGAATATGAAACATACCGGGATCATATCAGCTAGGCGGAAAAAGTGGTCGCACGAAGCAGCCTGGATCTTAGCTAGTCGAGCATTCCTCGTAACTCGGTTAATAACGTGGAAGACGTTTTGGCGAGGATAACCTCTTGAAAATAAAGACTCAAAAGCGAGACTCGTAAGCAAGACGCTTCAGCCTCACAACTATGCTCATCCTCGTCAGAGCGAGTCCTGTTTTGAATCTATCCAGATGAATATTCTTAGGTCGGCGCTACATCCTACAGCCAAATGCGTCTAGGAAAGGGTATCTTGATTGTCGGCCATTACCTGCAGGACTCCGTTGGCGTAGCGGGCGAAGAACTTGAGGCTGGGCCTGCTCGTGTAGAAGCCCGACCACGTCCGGCCGGGGGAATCCGTGTACGGCAACAGGTCGTTGGAGAACACGGGCCAGGTGGCGTTGACTTCGTGCAGCGCGCGCAGGAAGCAGGCGGGCGTGGAATAGAACGACGTGCACGGGCGCCTTCTTGAGCCGATAGCGACGCCACCGGGACCCTCTGGCCTTGTCCAGCGCGTTGGCGGCCGCGGCGAGTGCGTCGATGGCGGCGAACTGCTGCTCGGCCTCGACGTACGACAGGTCGCCGCCGAACATGATGGCGATGTTGCTCGGCGTGTACACCTCAGTCTGCGAGAACACAAGAATAGAGGGCAACTTCTGCGCGACGAGCTGGACGCTGTCCACAAGCTTGCCTGTACCTGGTACTGGGAGTAGAGGAGGAGGTAATGTGGCATGTCCCGGACGGTCTCGTACATCTGCGAGGATAAAGTCGGCCATTGGGAATTGTTCTAAGGTTAGCGTGTCGGTATAGTGTAAACAAAAGTTTAGAAATAATTTTACACAAAGGACAGGACACGGACTGCGCATCTTTCGTGCCGAGTGGCCAAAAAGTAACGTTTAAAGACGAATTTTTATTTTCGCCGAAGCGCAAACGTTCTTAATTCATTTCGTAATGACGATGCACCGATTAAATTTATCAGCAGATTTAGATTCCGAAATGCGTTTTACACTGCAATGTTGCACTACAGATTGTGTTTATACTAATTTAATTTCTGGGACGCTCGGAAGTCAAAGCTAAAGACAAAATGTTTTTTCTTGTAGTTTTGGTTAATGCGAGTGTGTTGTGATTATGAATACTTAATATAGTAAGAATAAAAACGCGGATGGCTTTCAAGTCAACCATACTCTTCCATTTAGCAACGAAGAATATTTATTTCCGGGCACGAAGAATTTACGCTTTGGCCAGAACGGGGCAAACTGAAGGAGAGGAGGTTACGAGCGGGAGCGCCGATAAGGAATTGCAGTCACCGTATCCGTGACTGCCCATGGTTACGGCTTTTGCGAAGTAGGACTGCGTCTTTTTCCGGCAGCTTAAAAGGGGGTGCAAAGTTGGGAGCTCGATGTCACGAAAACTTGGTCACGGAAGGGACGTCAGACAGATAACACCGGAGCGCCGACTGAATTAGATCCCCGCAGTTCCCTGACGGCTCGCCGCATGCTGGCTTGTTCGTTTGCTCGCTTCAACGAGACGCAGCCGTGATTCCACAATCTTCGCTCGTCGCTCTGGACAGCGGCCGAGCGGCCGAGCTCGCGTGCTCTGCGGCACGGGCAGTTCACGCGACTCTCTCGCGCGACTCGGCGAAGCGTTGAAAACAATCGCACGCAATTCCGCATATGCGCCTCGGAGATGGCGGCGCGAGGGGCTGCACATTTGCCTCTACCGGACTCCGAGCCACGGGCATTCGCTTCTTGCGCACCCGACATCGTCATGTGGCAGGAGCCCGTAGACGTTTCTTCAGCTGCGGCCGTAGTTCTGCGGATATTTATGCAGCATAGTAAACCTATGCACCAACCAATTTTCCTTTTTAGTTCTGGCCTGATAAATTCCATTTCACGTCTTGTCAGGGCTAACGATGCAGATGAGACGTTCCTTTTTGATTTTACGATGAAGAATATTTAGATGATTTCACTTCCGAATTGCCGGTGATATGTTCCCAGGACCTTGGTGCTGCCAAAGTTTGGTGCGCACCCAATACACTTCTTCGTATGAGCAACGATGAGATGTGTAGGATGATCGGCTTTTATGTTGTCTCATTTTGATGCCTTCGTAGACGGTCGTTTACGCATCGGCAAGTTTGGCCAATGTAGTCAGCTCCGCACTTGATGGGCACCGAATGCACCTTCTTGGTCGCACATTTTCTGAAGTGGATGTGGTGTCCTCTCTAGCAGGGCAGCTTTGTCTCTTTCGGGTTGGTCATACTGCACAGGCTCGCCAGTTTGATTCTGCAGGAGAAGACGACTTTCGTGCTAAAGCGGGTAGCGATTGGTCGGATAGTCGTGGGTGAGTTGTGAAAGTAAGGGATGCTGGTGATCCTTTGTCATGCGGGTGGGGGGGGTTCCTGGTAGTTTTTGGTGTGATGAGTTGGTAAAAACAGGAGTTGATCTGTTCCACTGGATATCCTAAGCTCAGAAATCGTTGAGTTTGGGTGTTGATGCTTTCATTTTCTGAATGCGGACGTGATTTAATTTTTGCCGAGATGAGTAGGGTCTTGATCACCCTCAGTTTAACCGACTTGGAGTGGGCACTTTTAAACGAAACAGCTGGCTTTTTTGAGCGCTGTTGGAAAGTCCAGCAAACATCTTGCGTCATCTTGGTCAGTCTCAGGTCTGAAAAGTTCAGGCCTTCCGGAGATGGGCCCTCTCTCTTGAACCTAAGATTACTTCCTGCTTGGTGGAAGGAGGACAGAAAGGCATCCACTTTTATTGTTTCAGGGTGGATGATGATAGAGTCATGTACGTAGCAGACGATTTCACACTGAGGCTGCTGTGCTCATTACGTTTGCCTCCACGGCCCGGTCTACGCAGGACAAATATATTGCACTTAGTACTGGAGCAAGGCGCTGCCCTATGCAAACACCGTATTTTTTAAGCCGGATCTTTCCTTCATGCTCAGTCATTCTAGATGAGTATGGCAGCTCGCGCGAAATGGAACACAACGTTTTACCAAATCTTCACGTGGTGTGCTTGCGTTTTCTCTGTCGTCTAGCTACAGGTCAGATGTCTATTTTGTTCCGAACACTCTTGTTCACGCAACCTACGGTGCGTGAACGCGACGCCAGGGCCCAACCACTTCGCCGTGACCTGTCGCAGCTATCGCTCTGACTCTACTCTGGATTAACACAGGACTGCTAATTTTTCTTTTTAGTTTGATGAAGAAAAGTTTTAACGTTCTCGTTACCCAACAACGAAGCGTGGGTCGCCCCATTCATTCTTACCGACCGCCAGCCCTCAAGCAACCAGCGTCATCGACGATCCCTCGGTCCCCTTATGGCAGCTCAAGGTGCTCCATCGATGTCGGGGCAAACAAACTGAACATCTTAACTCTCGGTATATCCAATATTCAACCTAGAATGTTCGGCAGTGAGCTAGTGGAGACTGACTCGACAAGGTCATATTAACCTTCTTATCTTTTACACTCGTGGTAAGAGTAATCTAGAATCTCCTATAAGTACGGAGAAGCGTTGCTTCTCAGTCATGCACGCGGCCATATTGTAAGGCTCTTCAGTGACTCTAGTCAGTGGCGCTTCGCACCCGAATGAGGAGCTGCAAGTTTTCATTTATATGAAGAGACTTTATATTAGGATGAAAGAAAACAAAATTAGATGCTTGACTTTACTTTATCTACTTTTAACTGTGAAATTCTGTTGGAACTGGGTACACTTGTCCGGGAAAGCTCTTCTTACAAAATATAACAAGGAAAAAGCAATCCCTAGCATTTTAAAGAATGTATATTACCCAGAAAAATTTATTGTAATGTTATTAAATAGAAAAGTGGTTTTAAATGAGTAATTTGTTTCTGATAGAACCATCTTCAAAACTCAGTCTGTCAACTTTGAACTCTATCATCACCTCAGTGTATTGTGCATGTGCCATACTAATGGCGGATTCTTGAGGATGATGAAGGAAGACGTTAAGGATACTACCAAGCGAAGGATATATGAGGCATGTGCGTTCGAGATGTCAGTGCAACACAACGCATGAATTAGATCCAACGGCTGCGTAAGCGCTCATTCCGGAGTGTTGTTTAATCACACTCTTGGCAAAAGTTTGGCTCTAATTCATTTTGCGGGCGAAAATGTAATCAGGAGGGCTATGAGTCGCCGCTTTGTTCTGGTCAAGTCTTACATTAACACAATCAAAACGGAAACAAATAAACAAATAAATATGAGGTAATCTAAAAATAATTTTTTTTTCATTTATTCATTTAATGCTTTATTTCCAAATTTGTTTTCAAAATACACAAAAACTGTTTGGACCCATAGCCGTTAAGGCTAGTCCGGGGTCCAATCGTAATATAGGTTCAAAAAGCGGCAGAATACAATAGACTCATGCAATGCGCAAAAAAACAAAAAGAAATCACGTTCTAGAAAGTAATTAGCGTAACTGCATTTCATAATCATGAAAGAATCTTTTTAAGGAGGGCAGAAAGTTATTTTCCAACTTTATATTAATAGGTATTTCATTCCAAACTAGAGCACCATAAAATTCAATCAGCCTTTGTCCATATGCATTATGGCATGGCGGTAAATTAAACATATAATTCGCTGCAGCCCTTGTTTGTCTTCTGGGAGATCGAAATAAGTTCAAAGAAAGGGGTTCATTAGACTCTATGATTTTACGAACTGTTTGAGCTATTTTTAATTTGTAAATACAACTGAATGGCAACACGTTTAGCGATTGGAAAAGAGGTCTACTAGGGTTAGTGTTTCTTGAAAATGTTATAAATCGTATCGCCCGTTTTTGCAAGCGAGTTACCGGATCTAAGTATGTAGCGTAAGTATTACCCCAGGATTCAATACAATAAACCAGCTGACTGTGCACGAATGCAAAATAGAGTATGCGCAAAATGAATAAATCAAAACATTCGCGCGCCTTTAATAATGTATAACAACCATATGCAATTTTCGAACACATGTGCTTAATTTGGCTTTTCCAGTGCATATCAGAATCAAACAGAACACCTAAATATTTATAACAAGTAACATGTTGTAATTCCGTATTATCTAATTGTATAACTATCTCGTCGTAATTAATCGCCTTTTTCTTGGAGTGAAACACTGTATACTTAGATTTCTTTAGGTTGATTGTAAGTTGATTACTCGTGAACCATGTCAGTACCCTAGTCAATTCCTCATTGATTTTATCCTGCAATTCGCCTATCGTATCCCCAACAAAAATCAGTGCCGTATCGTCGGCGTACATTAATGCTTCTGAGTATTTTAAAAACGACGGAAAATCATTTACATAAAGAGAAAAAAGGATGGGCCCAAGAACTGAGCCCTGTGGTACACCAGTTAACACCGTTTGGGGGTAGAGATAAAATCATTTATTACTACGCACTGTTTACGGTTAGAGAGGTAGCTATTAAACAGCTCCGACGTTTTCTCCCGAAAGCCATACTGATGGAGTTTATAAAGCAAGATACTATGATTAACTGTGTCAAATGCTTTTTTTATATCTAAATATACAACAACGGCAATTTTACTTTCATGGAGAGCTCTGTTGAGATGTTGAGTTAGAACAAAAACAGCTGAGGACGTGGATCTATTTGGTCTAAATCCGTGCTGATTGTGGCAAAATATTGAGTATTTAGTTATAAAGTCCTTTATACGTTTGCATATTATTTTTTCAAAAACTGTGTTAATTGTACTTAAAACTGAAATTGGTCTATAGCTGGACGGTGCAGAAGAATCTCCATCTTTAAAAATAGGTACTACTTTAGCTATCTTCAGCTCGTTAGGATATATTCCACTCTCTAACGTGTGATTAAACAGATGTAAAAGATGAATACCTAAAATATCAATATTATCTTTTAATAGTTTAATAGGAATTGTATCTAGTCCTGCGGCTTTACCTATTCTAAGATTCCCAACTACTGATATTATTTCATTAACTTCAATTTCTTGCATTACAAAGCTATTTGTAATTGGTGTCAATGACTGCTGGGGATCAGGTACGTACGGCAACTGAGCTGCTAGGAGAGGCCCTATATTAGTAAAATAATCATTAAAAGTGTCTACCGTGTTCTGTTCGATTAAATCAGGTAATACATGTTTATTTGCACGAAGGCCAATAGCATCATTGACTATGTCCCAAATTATTTTAATGTTTCCATCCGCTTGCCTAATTTTAGTTGAGTAATATTCTTTCTTTCTTTTTCTCAACATAGAAACTGATCTGTTCCTGAAATGTTTAAATTGGCTTAAATAGTAATTATTATTTTTGTGTTGTGTCCATTTATGATACCATTTATCTTTTTCCTTTAGTACCCCTAAAATTTGGCTCGTCATTCAAGGAGAAACCGGCACTTTGTATTTATTAGACGTCTTTCTTACAGTACTCAACGTTCTCGCGCTTTTGAGACTAGTAAGGAAGTTGTAGTATTCGATGTGAACGTTTTGATTATAAGTGGAGTATATATCTAGTCGTTCTAATACCCTGCGAAGCTGCGCATAATCTATTTTAGTGCGCTGTTCAGGACGACAAGATTTTCTTTCATGAATGATCTCTGCCACTGACATGCGAAAGTGACGGTGCCCAGTGAAATACAATTCTATATCCCAGATTAGATCGTCGAAAGTGAAACTGCTTTTTGAGCTACCAAATGGCGTTGAAGATTAGAAAAGGGTAGAATAGCGATGAAATGTGCGCCCAGACGTACACAACGAGACGTATTTTGTCCGGTTCTCGGCGTTTCAGTCGTTCCAGCCTCCGATGGAACCTCCGAGCAAAACTCGAGTATTGAGGAGCAATAATATAACGGACAACATGACCCAACATCTCAAGGTCTTGTGTCGTGTTTTCCGTAGAGCTTCTTCCGCTTGGTCCAAGGGTTTAAATTATGCTAGGCCGTGATTGGTTGTTTCCCTGCTCTGCGTAAAAGTAGACGAGCGGGCTTTGCTTATGAAAAGCTCGTACTTTCAGCAGGTCATTGAGGTACCCATATTAAGTCCCTCCGCAGCCTACACTATGATCCTGTGGAACCAATCAAGCTGCCCGAAAAGTTGATCGCCACGGAGCTCGTCACATTTGTGCGTTTGCAGCCACCGGGTAAATTAATCACGCACAAAAAGTGCGCCTCCATACTGCGTTTTTTTTTGTGATTGATTTGTCTAATCGGTGATCACAAATTCACAAAGACAAGTGGCATGACGATATACTTATTATGCTGCTCGTTTCGCTCCATTGGGTCGTAGCTTCGGGTTCGGTCGAACTTCAAGCGCGTTCACACATGCGACTTGCTGCAATCGTGCGACCGACCAGCGACATGCGACAAGCGACCTCCGACGATCACACCGCGGACAATCGGCGAATCGCTACCGTAGAGTCTCTTCTCGGAAGCTCTCGGGAGCCGCAATCGATTCCGCCTTTCCCGCAGCAACTAAAATTGGCGTTTCGCTGTTATTATTTTTTTTTCATTTTCGTATAGCTACACGGGCGTCATTTTCGCCTTAAGTGAAAGGCTCGCCATCTTGACCTGGGTTTTCGGAAACAATAAAAGCAGAATCGCTACATTGGCGTCCCCTGACTCGAGCATCTGCGGAAGAGTACGTACCTGTAAAGGCAAAAACCATGGATGTGTTGCCAGGCCAAATTCTTGCTCGGACGCTCGTTAGAATAGGGGCGCTGCTCGTTTTTTAAAGAAATGGATATTTTTTTACACCGCATTCACGCTGGCGGTTGAATCGCGTTCGTAAAGCGGTTGCGAGCGCGGTTGCTTATACATTCAATACATTTTCACTCCTTTTATGTTAGGGAAAGTAAATAAACACATTCGGGAGAAATGTGCCTGGTTGGGTTTAGACGTTTCACCTCAATCTCGCCTCCAACAACCCAACGTGTCATTAGGCGTCTGTGGCTATGACGACTCCTGCATAGGGCAGCGACTATATGATCGTCGGAAACCGATATAAAGAAGGAGGAGACCATGATTGCAGACTTAAGGAACAATGGCTACTTTAGTAGCTCGATAATAATGCAATTAATACAAAGATTCAAGCGAGCTGGGCAAGAATGATGATACTAAACCTTGGGGTTGGCACAGCACTCCACTGGAAATGGACAGGACTCTGAATCGATACCAGGACGAGGCGGATTTTTTCGGTCGAACAACAGCGACCTAGCTGTGTTTTGATATTTGTGTTTGTTCGTTGTCACCCTTATTCCCCTACTCCAGGGTTTATTATCTTTATTCCTGCCCAGCTCGCTTGCACCTTTGTATTTTTTGCATTGTCATCATAACCTTAAAATGCAGGCAGTTCACCATTGCTGGTGTCAGACTGGTGGCAGCTGCTAAAGCCCGTTTGTTCTACTGACGTCTAACTCCTGGTTATCTCAGTCGGTAGAGCACTCCACTAGAAATGGAGATGTCCCTGGTTCAATACCAGGACCAGACGGATTTTTTCGGTCGCACACCAGTCACCTAGCTGTTTTTGGAGATTTGTGCTTTACTTTTGTCCCTCTTGTTACCCTTCTCGAGGGTTTGTTATTGGCCTCGAGATCGACCTAGATGTGGCACTACTGTCGCGCTATCATCATCATCAAAGCGGGGATAGAAGAATGGCCTCCTCATAGGCTCTCCACGTTCGCGCGCGAGACGGTGCAGATTCCTGCGTTTATTTTGTGGCACAGTACCGGTGGGAAAACGATTTTAGCAGAAAGTGGTGCGGTACCATTCGGTGCTTATGTGAAAATCGAATCGTGTTACCAGCGTACGACCTAAATTTAAATAATCGCGTGTGTGGATGCGTCGTCTGCTCTAGGCAGACGTTGGGAAGCATGGATCCCACGACGGATGCCTGTCTTCGGGTGAACTGCACAATTTATGTAATATATTTGTTTCTTTCAAGATATATGTATCATTTCAACAGCGTGAGAATTCAACAAAACAGTGAATTCCAACCTGGATAACATAATACGAGTAGTGCACGCTGTGAAATCGCAGATTCTATGCATTTTTGCTGTTGTAACTTTTAGCTTTTGCAGTAATATAAATATTTAGCATTGAAGAGAAGTTAGTGCTGTATTGGAAATTACCATGCTATTGAGTTCCGCTGCAGCCAATGTTTCCCTTTACTGTGCCGTGATGTGGGTAAGCTTTTCGGAGTCGGGACAATTCAACTACGTTGCGATGAGGAGAAAGTGCCTCTTTTAGTTATGATCCGGAAACTGTTCGTTGGAACAATTGGCAGGACAACTGAAACAAACTATTCTAACATATCTGCCGCGAGTGTAACGAACGGGTGTTACCGAGCAACGCAGTAGCGTGCGTGTTATTAGATGCTTTTCGCGGTAGTGTGGGTTCAGGTTCACCACTTCAATTTCCTCGGTGAGGGTCGCGGATGTCAAAAGGCTAATATCCTAAATATCTGGCTAAATAATCTTCTATTCAAACATATTAGACTCTGCAACTCCAACAAACGACTCCCACCACGACACAGACCGCATCTGCCGCAGCCACTCTTTTACTGATGGGGGCTAGCGATTCTCACGAGACTTTTCGATCACACTCCGCCCTCACTCTAATGCATATCGGGACCGGGCAGTTCATCGATTAACCTTGAGATTATTCAAGTAATGCTTTAATTGCGATGTTTTTTTTCCTTCGTTTAATTGGAATCTTGAGCTATAGAAAGTCAGAAAAAAGTAAAAAAGAAATGCCTGCTTTAATATTTCTGACATTTTTATTTCTTTTAGGACACATGCTCTTGCTGTAAACCACTTCAGCATGCTTGTGATTGTCATCGAGCGTGATTATACCGTTTAAATAATAACTTAACAATTACTTCACTTCTAAAGGCTTCCCGTGTTCATATTTCTGTAGGCGTCACATTGTGAAGTTTAAAATGGCAACGCAATATGCCATTTATGACATACTAAAAATAGTACAAAAAGCTAGTAGTTTTAACGTGCTTTCTTGCAATATGACCGGTGAAAAATAAACTAACTGATTTATCAATTGATTAGCCTATTAAAAGGTAGCGATCAGTCGGATAAATTTTTTAATCAAACCACAGCACTAATTAACATTTAATGTTTTATGAAAGCTATGGTTTGTGCGAGATAACAAACATATGTGGGAACAGCGGTTGTATACAAACCACAAAGAATATACCATAAGGGTGCGGGCGAGCCCGTGAATATTAGCCATGTTGAATTAACCTGAGACTGGGGTAGAGAGGAAACAAATTGAGACGTCATCCTGTCTATTTTCTTTCTCTTCTACGTTTTGATGTTTCCTCTCTTACCCGTTTCAAGTTAATTCAACATGGTTAACAAACCACAACACTAAGATTATGGAAGCATCCGACTTAATAATAATCGCTTTGCTGCATTTCCACGGATGTTAAACTATACAACACAATCTTTAGTAGGAAGAAACGACAACAAAAACAACAAGCGTTTAATGAGGAAGGCTCAGCTCAGACGGAAACGGGCTTGCGTCGTCGAGATTCATGCATCTGAACGTGCGCCCGTAGCAGACGACGCACGGCGGTAGCCCCGCTTTCGCATGTTTCCGATTTCGGCCGCACGGTGGCGACACGGTTCGATCTCGAGGCGAATAGTCATTCTTGTCCAGCTCGCTTGCATCTTTGTATTAAGGCAGCCCCGTTGAGTCGCGCGTGTCAACGTCCCCTACGTAAAGGGGACCAAAGAAGCTCTGGCGCGAGTACTGGAAAAAGAGGAGATCCTGGTCGCTCATAAGCCCGCATTCACACTGGGAAGGCTCATGGCAAGTCCGAAAGATCGTCTACCAAAAGAAAGAGCGCAGGTCGTGGTTTACATCATTCCATGCGCGGAGTGCCCCGCGACTTACTTCCGTGAGACGAAGAGAATAAAAAAAAAAAGAGCATCTACGTGCGCGTACCACTGCGTGCACGTGGAAGTTCCTGTGAACCATGGGTTGTTAGTCAGCGTATGTCCTGTGCCCGTCTTCTACTTTGTGTCCTGTTTTTCTTGCGCTGTTTTTCACTGTGTGTAGGCATTGAATTGGTCCAAGTTACCGATCACTAAGGTGCTAAATAACTAGCATTCCCACGATTCCTTGAGTGCAGGCCGGGGCGATTGGGAGATTTATCAAATGGACTATTGAAATCATCGGCTAGAATGACCTTCGCTGGCGTATCGACTACAGATATATCTAAACTAAAAAAAGAGCATTTCCGCTCGCTCATGTGGTTTGGCGCGTATAAGCATATCACACTTATCAAGGTGCTCATTAAAATGCACTCGACATAGCTGATTCTGCCACAATCGTCATGCCCTATATCAGGCATACCCGAAAGGAATATTTCCTGCGAACTAACACCGGGCATCCACCGCATTTTCCGCTCGAGTGCGAAACAAAAATCTTAAAACGTCTCTTTGAAAATTTACATGACGTTTCTTCTTGTTGCCTTGTTTCAATCTTAGTTTCTTGAATACAGGCTAAATCGATCTGCTTTCTTGGAAACATATCTAAAAGTCATAACTTCCGTATGAAAGAGACTAGACTTACTATATTAAGCGTGCACCGAACTTTTATTATTGGGTTATGGGATAGCACATCATGTGGAAAATCTTGCCCCAAATACCCAACGTGGAATCGCAGAATGTATATAGGTAAGAAAACGAATAAGAGACTTTTTCATGTCGGTTGGCATATTTCCGAGAAAGTCCTGCTTTATATCACGTAGAGTTTATGGCAGATGCATCGTGAAGACACGACGCTCCGACTTCGATCGGCTTAAGGATATATGGAACGGTGTCCGCTTGTTTCTAACGCCTGCTACTCACAATGTTGTAGCGTTGGTCGGCTGCGCTGTCTCGGATGCTTCCCTTCACCTTCCACTTGGTAGTCGTTTCGCTGCTCGCGGCCTCCCCGTGCTCCGTCTTGTCGTCGACCGGCCCCAGAGCCCTCGGCTCCGGCTGCGTTTCCGGGACTGCTCGTTGAGGGTAAGGCGTGGCGTGGTCGTCCTGGAGTGTGGCCTGTCGCTCCAACTGCTGCTTCGGTTACAGTTGGGAAGGTGGGTGCAAGGTAACGGATGGAGCGTTGCTTGAAAGCACCTAAACTCCCGCAAGTCTCGGAGTTCTCGGGGTCGCCGGAAATGCTCGTCTCGTCCATGTCACCCTGGCCCATGTAGTGCTCCAACTCGTCCTCTTGAACTGCCATTCTCGTTCTGGAGGCGTAGCTCTGGACGCAGACGCCCTCCTCGTGTCCGAACGTGAGGCACACTTTGCATCCTGGCGTCCGGCATATTTTGTCTGCAAATGCAAAGCTCCCGACATGTAGATACAATGGTGGCCGACCCGGAATCGACACTAACGCAGGACCTCCCATGACGGTGATTTGGTGAGGAATGGAATCCACGTGTTGCCATCCTTCAGCTCGATCATAACGGTTCTGGTCGTTGTCCCCATTTCTTTAATACCAGGTCAGCGTCATATGTCCCTTGCAACTTATTTCACTATGGCGTAGCTGGCGAACGCTTGCGCGACTGCTTCATCCGGAACGTTCGTAAGCAGCCAGTGAACCTTGAAGGTCTTCTCGCGGTTGTTGGGGTCCATGACGACACATTTGCTTTCTTTAACCACGAGTTCCTGTAATTTCACCACCTTTTACTTCGCCAACATATGATGTAGCGTAAACATCCACGCTTGTTTATACCACTAAACTCGGCAATATCCTTGAGGTTGATGGTAGGGTTTAGTGCGTCTCCAAAGTCGCCAATTTTATAGCCCTGACGCGTCACAAAAAAAATAACAGCATTTAAATGAAACCGACCTTCAGGCAGCGTTGGCAGACGCATCCTGCATTCCTGTTGGGCGTTGTTTTCTGGCTGAGCAGTTTATTCCCGTATAGTGCTAACCGCAGTTACCGCTCCTGCGGAGTTCATGATCCTGCGTCCTCTTTGAGCCACCGACTTGGCTACTTCGCTGGAGCGCAACAGTAGGGAATCGTGATATCGGCATTTAATTTGCCATTTGAACCTGCCGTTCTTGCCGTGCGTTGCGTGCTATTCTCGCCGGCCAGTTTGGTGTCCCCGTATTTTTGTGTTGGCTCGTACGCCTGCGGGCTCGATTGTGTGAATCGATACGTGGACGTGACCGACTCTCCGAGGACGCGCAACACCGAAAAGCTTCGTTGGTCTAACGAGCCATACGCGCTTTCACGGAGTGCCGGCTAAAGACTGAAGCTCGGTGACTAAAGAACTAAGGGTGGAGTTAATAATAATTCAGGACAACCTTATGTATGAGATAGAGTATGATCAAGTGCTGGTCGCTCGAGGCAGCAGCCGGTCCCGCTCAAGACAACAAATGCCCAAGTGTCGATTCGTCCCTCAAAACCCGAAGGCAAGTTTGCGCCGAGGGATTTCCACTGGCGCGACATTTGTTCTTTTTCCATGGACATTTGCGTGACGTTCGTGTGGAAATAAATGCTTATTTGTATTGCACTCGTGATCCACATCACTTGCTCATTTTTCGAACCTATCGCGGTGCAGCTAACTCGTGCTCCGAATCGCTGCTTCGATTACACCGTTGGCATTAGTACGGCGGACCAGCGAAGGCGGGTATAAAGTGTAGGAAAGCGCATTGGTCCGTGCTGGACTCTGTCTAAACACTTTTGGACGTGATCTTAGCGCGGCGGGGTGCGAAGTAGTGGACGATGCATGTCGTTCTGCTTCGGAATACGGCCGCCTTGAAGTTTCCAGTATTGGAATACGGCCCCTGAAGTTTACAGTATAAACAAATACAGTGATTAAACCTTAACCACTAAATTTAAGTTCGTAGAAACTTATCGATTACAATTAACCTTATACTCGCATTAAAGCTTAACCTAGGTACAATAATAAGTTTCACGTGCATCCGGTATATTTTTTTTTGAATGTGTGAAACTTTTTTGAGTACCGTGTAAACTTTGCTGGTTGAAAAGCTATTCTTAAGATATCAATTTACTAATGCCTCAATTTTGGAAACTGCTGTCTCAACTTTAGCATATCTTAAAATTTCTAATTCGGGCTAAGAAGCTGAAAAAACAGGTGTAGCTACAAGTATAACACGGCATATTTGTTTTGTATGAAACATGCGCTGCAAGGTGGTGCAAAAAATACAACCTACCAAAGAGAGGATTCAGACACAACGCAGGCTAGTATGTCTTTGCGCTTACTTGTCCGAGTTGTGCCCAGCAGCTCATAGTTCTTGCAACGTATGCGAGACAACTTGCCACGACTAAGCATTACTGAAGGATATGCACCTATATAGATAAATCTGAACGTCTCAAAAAAATTTGAGTCCAATCAAAGTTTACTCAAGAAGACAGAACGCCTGTCTCTTTCTGTTTAAGCTTTGATTTTCTTTTACCTTTAAGATCTTTGGCTGAAAAGTGCGGCATACGAGAAAGCCGTAGATGAATGCCGATATTTAAAATTAAGCATGATAACGTATTCGTAAATGCTATTGAAATGAATAAAAACTCCGTAGCGCGGTATCCGACACCGAATATCCGACATCGATTTTTCGTCGGGCTCAGTATTAATGGTGCTAAGTGTAGGCATAATCCGAAGAATAGGCCAACGCTGTTA
Source organism: Ixodes ricinus (assembly GCA_037355805.1). Classification (NCBI taxonomy): domain Eukaryota; kingdom Metazoa; phylum Arthropoda; class Arachnida; order Ixodida; family Ixodidae; genus Ixodes; species Ixodes ricinus. The sequence continues at coordinate 48,489 of JAZHYW010010463.1, forward strand.
GTTTTCCCGTGTCATGAAGTCTTTTTGAGCAGCGGCTAAACATTGTTCCGGTGAGTGTTGGAAAGTATTCCTCAAAGAAAAGGTACTTAGTTGCTGAGATGAAAAAGAACAAGGAACCCTGCCTTTGATCTTTTCAGGTGAATATTTTTTAAGTCTTGGTGGTAGTTGCAGGGATGCAGAAGAAAAGCTATTGATGTACCAATAGAGGGGAACGGTTTGTGACATTGTTGGCAAGAGGCCACATGATGCATCCCGTTACAAATGTATACAACCAGTGCTCGACTAGGGGAGGCACCCACCGTGGGGTTCATGCAGCTTAAGACGTCGAGGCAAAATATGCCGGGCGTGTTGTACGAGTAGGGGGCACCCAGGTGAACAGGTCGACTTCCGGTCCTGCGAACAAAGAATGCGCAAAATGCTGATTATTTTCTTTTACACCCAAGCGCTCTTGCAAAACAGCTGGTAAATGTATACAATTGCAGCATTTAGGTCTTCAAATTTGATTTTACGTACGAAGATACCAAATGTTCCGAATTACTCCGAGAAGACTAACTTCACCGCTAAACTGCGTGGTACGTATTACGAGCTATGGGATTGATTTATTATTTATTTATTTCAAAAGTAACGGTGGAGGTGTCAACAGCAGAGCGAAAACAAGACATACGTACGCGATAAAAACAATATCCGCAGATTCGAGTAAATCGAACAAGAATAATCAGCATTGTTATTAACTCGTGAGATATAAAAGGTCATTTATTGCGCTAACGAATGAATTTGACACGAAAGTGCCCGTCACACTATAGTACTATTAATTATATTCACAAACTATCTGACAAGAATTATATTTGAATTATATTTTTGGCGTTCTGAACCTCACGAAGCCACTTGTCACGCATTTGTTACGGCTTTAATTCTTTAGTCATTTTATTTCGCAATAAATTGGGAAGAATCTTATAGCGCTTTTGTTTTTCGACACGATAACCCGGGAAATTGTAATACGTAAACGAATGAAGGTAGACGAGTATTTGTTTTTGCCATACAAAGTAAAAATAATGAACGAGCGTCGTGCGTGTCTTTCACGCTTTTTAAAACAAGTGGCGTAAGATGTGAGCATTGTTTTGTATAGGATCAACAGTACCACGTTTCACATGAAGTTGGACCGCAGAAGACGCTATGATGCGATGAAGCCAGCAAAGCCAAGCTAAATGCGCATCGTCACGCCGATCATCGTTTTTGTGCGTTTGCTCTCAGTGAAATAATTAGGTGCAGTGAAGGTGCCGTGATTTTTTCACCGCGCAATTTTAGCCGGTGGCAGCAAGCTCTCGAAGGAAAAAGCGAGTGGCGGGACGGTGCACTTTTGCCGTTGCTTGATTGGCCTCATCAGGAGCCCTAAACTCGCCAGACACAAAGTTGGGGCTGAAGTTCACGGAGCGCATCGATAGGACTATCATGACGATGACTTCGCGCTTTTGACGCCAGCGTCCAAGGCGGAGAGCAAGTTTGTCTGCTTCTCTGCGCAGGAGTTGTACGTGACGTCAGAACGACGCCGAGCTCTGATTGGCTCTGATTGGAAGGATAGTGGGTAGACCTCGAGGCAGCTTGCATTCGAGGTCTACCCACTATCCTTCCAATCAGAGCCAATCAGAGCTCGGCGTCGTTCTGACGTCACCACAACTCCGCGCAAGAACACTCTAAAAAAAGTTTGCGCGTCTACTTTCACGCACAACACTCGGAGAGCCAATCACCGCAACTTATGGAGGCAGCTCAGCGAATGACAATGCCGAAACATATGTTTAGACCAAAAAACGCAGTTTGAGTTGTGACATTAAGCAATGCAAAACGTCACGCTTGCATTGCTTAATGTCACAACTCAGACTGCGTTTTTGTTTTGGTCTAAACATATGTTTCGGCATTGTCATTCGCTGAGCTGCCTCCGTAAGTTGCGGTGATTGGCTCTCCGAGTGTTGTGCTGGAAAGCAGACTCGGGCTTTTCTTGAGAGTGAAGCAGACGACTTGCTGTCCGCATTGGGGGCTCTCCGCGAACTTTTGTGCTTCAAATTTGTGTTGTGACGTGTAGATGCTAGGTGCACTCGAACCACTCGGGACTAAAGACCAAGTGAGCTGATGCAAAGTCGTGAGGCCCATGAGGCAAAGTATTTAAAGACCGCTATTACGTTTTTGTTATAATTTGCCGATCGTGAAAGAACCAACTTGATCTGGACATAACGGACACACCGACACACGTAAAATCATCGGTCAGCTTGAAAGGTGCCGAGCTCCTGACCATAAACAAAAACGAAAACGTTGGGCCATTTTAGTTTTAGTATAATTTGCGCGCATTTCTCTACGTCCAAATTAATTTTAGAATTTGAAACCATAAAAAGGCATTTGAAGTGTGTCTCCAAGACACTCATGGTTTGTTCCACAAAATAATTTTCACAAAAATATGGTAATTATTAAAAAAAAACAAGAACGAACAAAGATACTATTGGTAAACACCTACGCTGCCCGTAAAGTGAACCACTGCGACAGCTAAAGTGTGATGTTCGAGCCGCTAACGTGTATTTTCGGAGCAGACGGACTGAATGAACGGTAAAGGTGCGAGCGCGCACCATAGAGTCCGCCGTTTCGTATTAACTGAGTAGCACAGCGGACAGAACATTCCGCAGCTTTTGGAACCAATGGGGGTGTATTAAGTGAGAGCATTTCCTGAACCCGTTAAACATTTCAGATGCGGAGCATCTCTGCCCGGGTCTATGTCCCGCGGCGTCGGCGTCGTAGTCCGCAGTCACACTACGCACGCGCAACTCTCCTCCTTCCTCTCTCCAACAGCTGCGCACTCTCTCCGCTCGCTCTCTCTACCAGCTGCGTGCACTGCGCGTGCGTTCGCTTCTCCTCACACCGCGCGCGCACGCGCAACTCTCCTCCTCTAGTCTCCTCTCCTTCAAGTTTGAAAAAAAAAAGAAACAGCGAGCGGCGAGCGTTTTGAGCTCTTTGCTGCGAGCCGCGACGAAGGCTCGCGCTAGGGGGTAACGCTAGGGCAGTCGGTGGTGCCATCTCTCGACGTCAGCACGCAACTGACTCTTCCTCGGAACCAACACGATGCTCCGCATCACCGCCATGGTTCCCCTCGGGAAGATGGTGTATTTTTTTATTGGACACAAACTTGCGCTGCCTTGTGGTAAGTGAAAACACTTGGTAAATCGCACGCCCAAATTTGCAATCCAGGGAACGAAACAACGGTATGTGTGTGCATGTACTGTTTCCTGTCTTAGGTGTGACTGCCTGAACGTCTTATGCATAGCTATTAGACACAAACTAACGCCGCCTTGTGGTCACTGAAGAACACCTCAGAAATCGCTCACTCAAGTTTCAAGCGTGTAGTCTACCTAATTTCACACCCGTGGTTTCGCCGGCCACCTAGCTTTATTCGTTTTATCGCCCGAGAACTTTTTTAGCGCCATAATTAGCGATGACGCTTTGCTTTTTATGTTCACATTAACAGCAACCTCATTTGTGTGTTTCTTCGTGCCGTCATGATGTCACGTGACGTCCGTGTCACGTGACGTCATTGAATCACGTGACTCAGGGTGTCACCTGACGTCATTAAGCTGCGTGGCGTCACTGTGCAACGCGTCTTCCCATGACAATGCCCGTCATGGCGTGTCAGCTGCCGCCAGGTAACAGGTGACGTGATGCGCGGCGTGACGTCGAAGTCATGTCGAGTGGCGTGACGTGAATGTGAAATCTTTTGGCGGAGTGCCGGAAATGGCCCGCGTCGATATGGAGCGCGGTTGACGGCGCGAAACCCGCAAAGTGTCCCACTGACGCGCTATCGCAGTAAACTTTCATTGCATTATCATTGACGAAAAATAAAGCATCGAACGATCCGAGCACTGAGTCCTTCGGCACTTTTGCAAGAGCCGTGAATTGTATAGACTCAGCTTTACCAATACACAAATATAGGCTAGGTTCACAAGGTCTATCTATCTCAAAAGGCAATTATTTTAGTACCTGTTTCAACTTTACAGTAACTTCAAATGCTCAGGCTTGTCGAGTGCTTCGCGAAGTGTAAAGAAACACTATTGACTTCACCATCGATATCGACAACATAATCAAAACTGTGGAACCTGCGAAGAACGTTCTGTAGCTGTAGGTCGGTCAGGCGGATTCCCATGCTAGTCTTTAAAAAAGGACTGCAAGGTTCAAGACAGGTACTACGCTTTTAAGAAACGTACGAAGGCTCTTAATCTTTCGTACGTTTAATTTCAACAAAAACGCAGGTATGGAGTAGTGCCATATACTAAATAAGCTACGCTTCGGAGTAATGACACTGTGCCCATCTTGTGGCTTAATGTCATGGTTGTCAGTTATCTGAAGCTTTATCTGAAATCACAAGAAACGCTTTTCCGCCCTCCACAAATGTTTAAACAGTTCGCGACTGAGCAAAGCAATATTACACGAGCTTCCTAACACCGAATCTAATGCTGAGGAAGTCGCACTTTTAATCATGACGATCGGCAGTTGCGTCTGGTCTGCACAAGCACCAAATGGCGGCGCCCACAACAATGTCGGGGAGCATAGTGTCGATACTTTAAGCGCAGCTCCAAAGGAGGTTGATAATGGGCGAGGAGGTGGCAGCGTCCCTATGTCCAATGCACGGAACGAGGTGTAATGGAAGTAGGCGCAGCCACGAACTCTTCTCAACCAATGGGGAGCTCGCCAATGGGCGCCGCCATTGATATTTGGGGCAAACAACCCTCGTTGCCATGGCATTTCCGTGGCAACATTGTTGTTTGCCCCATAATTTCATGGCGGCATCCACTGGATCGATGTCGAACAGGCGAAATTTAAGAGCCCAACACTTGCCTGACCAGTAGGAAGTCGGCGTGTAGCGGACGCCTCTCGACACCGCGCCTGGAGCGTCGTCTAGAACGAGTCGTCATAGCGCGGTTTTGGAAAGCGATCACGTGTCAGTCGTCGTACGCTCGAACGCTGAGAATGGCACCGCGGGTTGAGAGAGCCGTACAAACCCTGCTTCCACAAGGTGTTGGTTTCACTCCACCTTTATGATGAATGTGGGTTCGCGTCGAAACATCTTTTGATGCGCCGATCAAATCGAAAGCCAGCCGCGACAGCGAGCAGATGAAGCAGACCGCAGGCACGGAGCCAGACGGAGCAAACGTCGCCTATGCCTAACGACCGAGCGGAGAGCAGACGATGGGAGCTTGGTTGAATTTAGTTTGGATGAGAGCGCGTCGGTGCGCGAGGCATTCTGGGATTGGGTTCTTTTTCCGGCGTCGCTTGGTATGACGTCATGCCGGGTCCTGCCCTATTTATACGTCCTTGGCACAGCTCATATAGTGGCTCTAGCATGGATATACAAACACTTCAGTTGAAACTTTTGTTATATCATCAGCTGATAACATTACGAATGACGAGGTGACGATACAAATAACCGAGGAGACTGAAATGTTTAATGTGGCAAACTTGTGCGAAACAAAAAGGAAATTGAAAAGAACAGCTAAGCGTCGTGGGCGTCGAAGTCGGCGTAGCAGCAGGTTCGAGCGCAAGAGCGAGACTGACTGCGGCTCGCCGCGCGGAGCCCTTATGTACACGCGTGGGATTCTGGAATTAGCGGCGTAGAAGGTTCCGCGTGTAGAACATTTTGACCTCGACTTAGAAAAAGGGTCCTTGAATTCGCCAGAACGCTACATTCACAGGAATAACAAAAAGGTGCGTGAGCTCCCAAGGATCGAACCTCGGCCTCTTTCCGTGGGTGTCAAGCACGATAACCATTCGGCTACGGGCACTTTGCTTTTTTATTGCTTACTTTGAGATGTAACTCAAATGAGTCAAAATTTTATTTCTTGTTATCACATCACGTCAAGGTCGAAAGTAATAATCAGGTTCATTTCTCATTCAATACAGGAATGGCGGAAACAAGGGGAAAAAGCTGTTTAACAGCTTGACGGAGCCCCCTACTCCCTTACAGTTCCATATGACAAAGTAGTCATATAAATTAACTAAATCTTAAGATGTCACGGGCAAAAATGTAAGGTTACAAAAGAAATGAAAGATGTTTACAACTCCCTGTAACTTCGATTTAGAGCGCAGCTCTTGAGGACGAGGAGGGGCGGTAGTGAGGGGAGGGTATGCCCTCTTCATCCGTACCCCTCCTCCTTCCCTCCTCCTTCTTTCCGCGCGAAACACGCGTCGTCACGCGACGTTTCGGCGCGATGCCGAAACGTCCGCGCGGTGCATTATGGAAAACGTTCCCTAAAGGCGCATTCACACTGAGCAAAAAACGCGCGTTGCGGTCGACGTCGACGCCGGCGTCGAAAAAGACGAAGCATTCAGACAGGGCCACCCGACGGCGGCGTCTTCTCGGGGGACCTCGCGTTTGTCGAGAGAACACGGAATTTTTTTATTCGTCTGCTTCGTACGATTGTTGTTGCCTTGCCTTCGCGATATATGCGCTGGAAGACAACCGTCTTCACTGAATGTAAAACGGCGATGATTATATATACGTTTACACTGCGGTTATATGCAGCACTGACGAAAGGCACGGACTCGAGCGGGCAGCTTCAGAAGGTGCTCCTTTGCCGCGTTTTTGCGCAAACAAAGCACGGTGCTACGCCGGCGCGTCCGTAATTTTAGCACTGCACGCAGCTTGTGCGATAGTATTTCCGATGGAGAACTGTCGTATTCCGTAATGGTGGGTGCACACAAAGACTACACAACACGTTGGGAGTGATCGCTCCCGCACAGTCGGAGGTCGGAACACACACACCGCGAACTTCGGTGGCGGCTTTCGCGCAAACGATGAAGAGTAGTTTCTCGGCGTCGTACACGCACATAAAACACTGCTCACAGTCAGATGTTCCAATCGGCTTGCTTCTTTCCACGCTGAAATGATTCCAGCCTCGTTTGGCGAGTGCACGAAACCCTCGACCCATCTGCCTTTTCGCCTTCATTGTGGGTCGAAAATAAAAACAGCGAAAACATGTCCTAACCGGAAAAGGGCGACACGTCACGTCCGGACGCTCGCTGATTGGCTCAGGCGCGCGCGTCGAGGAAAAATTGGGTCCAGAGGCGTCGTCTCCCTGCGTCGTCCTCCTCGGCGCGCGACTTTTTCGATACAAAAATAAGCAAAAAATTCACCCCACGACGCGCGTCTTACCGCTGTGTGAATGCGCCTTAATGCACCGCGGTGACGTTTCGGCACGGTGCCGAAACGTCCGCGAGTGCATTATGGGAAACGTCCCATAATGCACCGCGCGGTTACGCCGACGCCGCTCAAGCCGGAAACGGGGCCTCAGAGCTGCGTTCTAAAATAACATAGAGCACGAGATCCTCTCTTTTTAACCCCCCCCCCCCCCTCCCGCCCCTCTTCGTCTTATGTTGGCCGTCGACCTTTCCGGGGTGGACTATCTGGCCCCAACACACAAATGCGTTTGAGACCCCTGTTCTTTTAGAAGTAACAACGTTTGTCTCGTTATACTGCCGTGCCCACGGACGTGTTCGAGCTTCTAAAGCGTTTTCTCGACTTGCTGTTGTTTCTTGGAGGACGTGGAACGTAATCCTGGTACCATGTCCAAACTGAAGGCCGAGTCCCTTGCAAAGATCGAGGCAATTGTTTCTCAAATACATACTTGTCAGACATGCATTATAAACCAGTTAAGTAAACAACAAGTGAAAATCGTACAAATGAGTCATTATCTGCCCTGACAGCGCGTGTCGGGATTATTGAAAGTGACCTTGTGATTTGTAAATCTGATAATGAACTCGATGGAAGAACTAGAAGAAAAACTTGAATCTGTTTTTTTAGAAATAACCTTCGCTGAAGCGGCGTTCCGATGATGCAGAGAGTCGTTCGTGACGTTCAAATCGCTACTCTGTTTTGGCTTGGAGACACGGCTAAGGAGACCTGGGCCGAATCTGAAAAATATTGTATTGGATTTGTGCTCTGATAAACTAGGGCTACAAGTTGACACCACTACTATCGACCGGGCCCACCGCATTGGGAAATTTAATCCATCTAAGAGCAGACCTGTTGCTTTAAAAGCTTCCTAATTTAAGCGAAAAGATGCAGTGCTGGAGTCGGCCATCAAACATAAAGATACGGGTTTTTCAGTAGTGAGGATTAACTAAAAAATGTTCAGTTCGCAAGGAAGTAGCTTCTAGAGTTCGCCCAGAACACAAAGAAGTCGCTTCAATCTTCGCGTCGATAAACTGTATATTGGTGAAGAGCAGTTTTCTTTTTAATTATAAAACGAAGTCAGGTTTATGGAGCCTCGACCTAACTAATCCTACATAGTGCTCCTAAAACATGCCACGTCAAAATTAAAGAAAATGAGAGATAAACAAACGCGCAATCTTTCTACTTTTCCAGATACCATTTCAGTCGTTTTCACTAATATAAGAAGTGTTATCCATAACCGCAATGACTTGTCTTAGCTCATACGACTCATCATCGAGTAGATATTGTGGTTCTGACCGAAACATGGTTATCAAGTGTAGTGCGTGACATTGAAATTTTTGACTGTGCTAAACGATTTAAGTTTTATCGTTGCGACCGAGTAGATAGGCATGCGGATGGGGTTTTGATTGCATATAGTTGATGTTTTAAATGTTATCACGGGAATATTGTTTCCACACTGGAACTTGTTTGCGTGCGTTTGCAATGTGTTTATAAATATATTATTCTGTGCACCTGCTACCGTCCCCCCAATGCCTTTGTAAATTTCATTCCCGACTTGCACGATGCTTTGAACGTCATTTGTTCTAGGTCTCCTTTGTCACCCGTGTTTTTACTCGTAATTTCAACTTTCCCTTTATTGATTGTTCGGGAGAATTTCCTACTAGTTCTTTGCAGCTTTTCCTATTATCATGACTTCGTGAATTTATTTTAGCAGATTTTCGTTTTACACAAGTAGTTACCGAACCCGCCCGCACTTTCGGTACAACTGCCAATGTGTTAGATCTCATACCTAACACTGACTCCTCCAATCTCGCGTCCTCGATAACGCGTACCTACCAGGAATTAGTGATAATTCCATTTTGCCGTTTAACTTGTATACTGCAGCGTGAGTTTCCAACAAAGCCACAAAACATTTTCTACACTATAATAAGGCAAACTTTGAAGCGATCAATATTGAGTTAGCTTAATTGATTCCTCGATGAATATCTGCTTGCTTGTTCAGAACGTTATGTTGAAATCAACTGGAATTTGTTTGAACACAAGATAAACTGTTTAATTGCCTTATTCATTCCACGCAGGACTATTGTTTCTAACCTGTCGTCTCCTCGGCTTAATGTAAACGCCTTTGCTAATAAAAAGAAATGTCTTTTCCGCGCTGCGAAACTGCCTGGTTTTGATGAGCGTTGGAAGGCTTATAAAACAACCGCAAATGCTTGTAAGGTGGCCATCCACAAGGCCAAGGTTTTTTTTTTTTATGTAGCCCTTCCTTCTATGCTATCTAATCATACTAGGCAATTTTCGAGTGTTGCAAACGGGTAAACAAAAACTGATCTTACACTTACTGGGTTTGATAGTGTCGACATTCCGCGAGACCAATGTGCTTGTGTTTTAATTGACATATTTGCTAAGGCGTTCTCAGCGACATTGCTTCATGTCTTTCATATGTTTACAGTGATAATGGTCACAGTGACGACGCCGTCATGGGCGCTGTGCATGAGTGGTGTGTTGCACAAATAGTTTTCTCTTCACGGGTCTGGACCATTAGAGCACTACTTAGAAGTGTTCACCCTTAGAGTGACTACGTAGAAAACTCCGAAAGTACCATTCGCCTGGGACAACTTCTTCACAGGAAGACGCACTCTCTAACATCCCAACTTTATTTATTTGTCATGCGGCCATATGGGAACCAAGGGATTTACATCGCGTCACGGCTGATGTACAGTACTGTAGCTTATATGTGTTATCTAGAGCAGAGGTGCGCAAAGGAAGGGTGGAAGGGCCTAAGAAAACCGAGCCGCTGATAGCTTTGATCCTTATCTAAAGGGGGAAGGGAAGGAGGTCGCCGGACGGTGTTCGGGTACTTTAGAGGTCGCGGGCCTGAAAAGTTTAATCCCGGAGAAAAGCTCATCGGAGAAAAGCTCACATGAGATAAACTCACCGGAGAAAAGCTCACCCAATTGTTTTGTTGGTCCGGAGAAAAGCTCACCAGTCTTTTGAATGACCAAAAGAAAATCTGACCTCGAAATAAATTATCATGTAAAGAGCATGGTCGTTATCATTTAATAGCAATAGTGTTACCAAGGTTTTAGGCGCCTCTCACGCAGTTGGTACACCGCGCAACAGAGTTAGCACGAAGCGATTTTTCGGATTTTACTTAGTGAAGGGATTGATGAGCGTCAAACTTTTATCGCATCAGTTTCTGTCCCGAATGAGCAATTTCCATCACACAAGTCGTTTTTATGGCAACTACTAAAATGTAGGGAAAAATAAAGGAAGCCCATCGTTCGTTTATGTTGACAGTGTCACGCATGTACATACTTCACATCAGATCGCTCTGCTGTGGGCAAAAGAGAAAAACATAATAATGTATAAAATAGGACTTTAAAAAAATTAAGTCGGATTTATTTGATTTAAATCTGACTAATATCACTGTAGCTAGCAAATAGTGATTATTTAATGTAGTTTTCAACACCAGGTTGTTTGGTCAATTCGTCCAACCAGTAAAAAGAATGCACAAAAAAAAACTAATTCCTGCAATCTTAACAATTTGTTTCACTGGAAACCCCGGCATACAATAGTCGGTGACAGGAGAAGAGCTCAGGGCGAGTAAAAGGCAGGCTGGGGAGGAGGAAGCAGATGGACTACTGGAGAGAGAGGAGAGAGTTGCATTATAATCCTACTCAATCTGGAGCTCTCTACACTGGTTATATATCTTTCCGGTATTTTTTTTATTAGCGTTTCATTAAAATTATTTATTTTATTTTATTCAAGCAACGCCTTACATGTTACATGATGTTTTTATACGTGTATGTTAAAACTAAATTCTGCTAGTGAAGTGCAGACTGACCGTATGCAGCATGAGGGCATCCCAGGATACTTCAGTTGAGTGAACGTATCTCACTGGAGTGAACGCTCGATTCTTAGATTCGTAGGTGAGCTTTTCTCCGTATCCGTCAAAAGGCCGGTGAGATTTTCTCCGCATCGGACAGTTTTGCGGTGAGCTTTTCTCCGGTGAGGTTTTCTCCGCCGCCTGAAAAGTATAGCGCAACTCTGATCTAGAGCACAATGTTCCCTGGTAGGTTTGGAGCTTTCACCACCATCGGCATATAGACCAACAAGTGGCTCTGACGTCTGCTCGCTGAGGTGGCGCTGCTGTCGGCGCAGGGCATACCGTGCTGACACCCAGACCAGGTGCAGTGCCCGCTCCTGGTCTGGCCAAACTTGTTTGGGAACAGCGCGCTGGCCTATCGACAATGAAATTGGCAGGCTCGTTTATATCGGGGGTCTTCAGCTAGGTGCTACAAGCAATTGGCTTTTCGATGGTGTCGCCACTTTTTACGTTTGAACAAATCTATCATTATCGTTCCCCTAACCGCAGCTACACTCTTAGTCCGGTAGCGGCTACCGAAACGGCTACAGCCTAATTAGGCGTGACATACGGTGGATTTCGGCATGACAGAGAGTGACCCTGAAAGCAGCCATGACAGTCAAGCGTTTCCACGTCATCCTAGACCACTTAGGCGTTACATCATCATTTACTAGCCGTGGCATTAAGAGCTCCTCACATCATTGATCGTTTACAAGCTGTTTGTCACGCTGATAATGTAACGCCGATAGAAAAGAGTAACGGCTAAATTCAAAGGCGCACAAAAATAATAAAAACATACAATTTCAAAGGTTCGGGTCTCACCAGAGGCAGCGTGCGTCGGCAGTGCTACGAGCAAAACAAATCCCGACAAAGCGCCGGTCCGGGCCTGAGCACGGTTGACCTGTGAAGGTCTGGCGCGAGCACTCGGTTAACGACGGCTAACATGACAGAACGTCGTTAAGAGGGACCCTCTCCATTATACTTTCTCAGGGGGAAGGAGGGGCGGGCGAGTCGGCGACTCGACGATTTTTGGACTAACCCCACGGCTTCTTTTCGCCACGAGAAGCACGCGCAACGGAGTGTCGGACTCGGATGCGGTGCCTCGCCATTGTATTTGTCTCCGAACTTACGGACCGGAAGGAAGAGTTGCGCTAGTGATGTTCACGTCCGCTGACATTGGTGGCGTAGTCGCGGCCATTGTGAATGTTGCGACTGTCAGGGGTTTATAAGGAGAGACAGGTTGCCACAGTGGAAGTGGCAACGTTGCATCTCCGTTCGGTTGGTGCTTGTCCCTGTGGTCACGGCCTGCAAGCCATGGGCGTCTTGAGTTTTTAGGTGAGCGTTTGGCTGTTTTAAAGAACAAATTGCGCTTAAGGTTGCCGAAAACTTTGAACCTCGCTGGATTAATTTGAGGCTCCGCAACATCTGTCAGAAACTCCACTTTCACGCAGAAGAGAGCGCCGTTTCCTGTTTGCATTCTGTTCACCCTTAAAGACCAAAGGGCTTAAGCATTTCATTAATATAAAGAACAAAATTACCGTGATGTACCCACTGTCACCACTAATCATGGAATCAAACTTTTTTTTTAAACGTCCGCAATAAATTGTTGAAGCCAGTTATTTTCGTTTTCGACTCTTTGTTGTTTATTTCAGTTGACATACGCTTGTCATGTAGACTCTTATTTGTGCTCCGACCGACATAAAAAGCAATTCAAGAGACTGTGATGTCTTTGCTCAATAAGCGCCAAGCACGCGGGGATAATACTTAGTCCATTTGTCCCTTTGCAGATCGCATTTCGAGATTCGAAGGCGTTTACCGACATTAGCATTTTTGAACAGATTAGACATCGAATGCCGCCTTCTTGCTTTTAAGAAGAGTGTATACGCACAACGGTATTTTTGATTGTAGCACCAATTTTCATTACGCCCAATTGGCTATTAGCCGCTGCGAGGGGCACATTTTTTACGTCAATTTAAGCCTAAAAAGTGTCAGCCCTTTTAACGCCTAAACGGCGTCACAAAAGCCACGTCAATAGCGGCGTGACTTTTGTATCAGATATCTGCGTGACATGTAACGCCGCAGTAGCCGTTAAAGAAGTGGCACCTTTCCACGCCAAAATAGCCGTTACCGAACTAAAATTGTAACGCCTAAACGGCGCCACAGAAGTCACGTCATTATTGCCGTGACTGTTGTAGCGCCAATATCAGTGCGTGACATGTAACGCTCCCCGAGTAGCCGTTAAAAAAGAGGCACTTCTCACGCCGAGATAGCCGTTACCGGACTGAGTGTACAAGAAGTGAATCGCAGTTCGTCTTTCGCCTTCGTCCAACAGAAAGTGCCGAGTCGCGGTCGGTACCTTGATTGAAGAAGAGAAGGGATCGGTCAGCCATACGAACTCCGTAATGTCACGGGATAGCTTCTCCCTAGCGTCTCTTCACGTCCCGTGATATTCTTGCCGATCATGTGATCCGATCGAAGCCCATCTGTAGTAAGCCAACGACGAGTCCTTTATACTCAAAACTTTAACGTCAATATTTTTTATTGTATCAAGCGCTTGAAAAGCGTGACAATCCGCTCCACGAGATGAAACAATATATTTAGCATTTTGTTAAATTACCCGAGACTAGAAGGAGAAAACTGGGAAACTTCCAACCGTGGAAGAGAAAGAAAAAAGAGTGACAGGGGGACAAGGACTCAAAAGTAGCTAAAACCTTATGGAGTAAGCCTCTCTCTTTTATATACATCCTACCCCCAAGGTTGCCACCAATTGCACACAAAAGGTCAATCCTTTGACTCAGCGAAAACCCAATCCGCAGCGAACCCAGAACACCTCAGCACTTGCTGCTTGTCCCTCTCTTCTTTGAACAAAGACAGTTTGTGCGGCCTCAAATGCACCCCTCTCCCCCATAGATGTTTAAAGAAACAACTACGACGGTTGTCTCTGTAAGCATCATCTCTGGTGGAGCTTCACTACTCTCAGTGCTTCTACCTTATGTGTACCGCAGAGAAGGCTAGAAGCGCGAGCATCAGCTTTGGCAGCTGCTCTAATTCACGAGCTTGTGCCGCCGATATGTGCCTCTGAGCAAGCGACCGCGCTTGTAGCCTTCCCTGCAGTACATCATAAGGTGAAACAGAGTATAGAGCGATCCAGGCAACCGCAGTCTGTCCGCACATTTACCAAACCTGCTCTGTCATTACAGGTATGTTGCAGTTGAATACAGTCATGTGTCGTTAATATGAACCACGTTAAAATGAACCACGTTTATATGGATATATGGATACAACTCACATTATGGACGATTTGTTTTGGGGGAAACGAGGTGTCTATATTAATAAGACATCACTGTACCGTAATATTAGCGGCGAGATGTTTTGGTGGCGCCCTCGTTCGGTTACCTTTCGTGACGTCATTACCTTGTGAACAACAAGTTCGATGGTGTTTGTAATTGGCATGATGGAAGCCTGAAATCATAGCGCTCTCAAGCAACACTGCCACCACTGTCAAAATTGAAGTTCTTACATTCCTCTTATTTCCGCTCGATGAGACATCCTTTCCTGACGTCATAGTCAGCATTCGGCCAATTAAGGTGGGCCGACCACAGCGAAGCTTTCGATCACTCACGTCGCCAATAGCATGTTGTAAAGTACCTGGATCACTCTAGCACTGTTTCATATGGTACGGCGAAAGGCAACGAGTGCGCGACGGAGAACAGGCGTTCGAAACAGACGCCGTACCATTTTCTACTTGTCCGTGACTCTACTCTGTTCACACCTAAGCTGAGACTGTAGCCAAAGCAACAAGCGCGAGCTAGGACGGCTCCTGGCTTTAAGACATGCATCGTTAGTGCGAGTGCTCGTCCTGCGGAAGAATGCTTCAAAGCATTGACCTCGAGCGCTCGCGCTTGTAGCATTGGCTGCGGATTTCAACTCAAGGGTGAACGGAGTATTACAAGCACGCGCGTGAGGCGCAACTTTGCGAATGCGTTATTTAGAGGAGCGCTCGCTCACGGTGAGCACTTCCGATCGCCACTCACTCTCGTTCTGCACGTTCGCTAGTTCTGGTGACAACGTGCGATTTGAGGAGCCTAGCACCTCGTGTTGCTTTTCGAGCGCTCGCGTGGCGAAAGGTTCAGTGGTGGATACACTATCTTTTTCACCTTATGATGCACCGCAGGGAAGGCTACAAGCGCGAGCTCCTTGCTCCTGGGACACATCTTGGCGGCACAAGCTCTCGTGACTTAAGAGCGGCTGGCAGCGCCTGAGCTCGCGCTTCTAGCCTTCGCTGCGGTACAACATAAGGTGAAACGAAGCTATAGCATCTTTTTTTGTGATAAAGATTTTCATCGAACGCCGTTTCATCAAATATAATGGACATTTAATAATAGGCCGTTTCATCTAATTTCCGGTTCACCGAAGTTAGGACCATTACAGGGCTTTTTATTTGTTTAAATCTCGTCTCGCTACCACCCTTTCCACTCTTTTCACCAATATTTTGGACACTGAATCTTTAGGTTTTGCAAAACATGATTGGGCATGTTTAGGGTTCCGCGTTTTCGGTTTCTATTTTTTCAAAATTCGGCGTACTTTTTTCGGTGTTTATTTTAAAATTCAGTTTTCGGTTTTTTTCGGCGTATATTTATGCCCACAAAATTTTATCGGCTTTTTTCGGTGAATATAAAATAAACACCAACGGACACCGGATCAGATGATCCTTGTAGTTCTGATATTTGTGATCACGCAAAGAATAACGGCACAGATACATTGAAAAAGAAATGGACACCTTATGTGGCAAATGTGCGCGACTGTAAAAGAATCAAGAAAAAAACATAGAAGTAAAAACAAGCCAGATATGAAGCCTATTCCCAAGAAACATGGAACTTCACCTTCTGTATATCAGGATTGCCGTGATCTTATTATAGTACACCCACATGTACTTTCCCAGGTTCTCCTCGTTGATCCGCACTCTTTCTTTCCTGTTAATATGACCCTGAGCTTCGAGAATGCCCTCTCAACGCTAACACTGGACACTGGCAGGCTGAGGAGATGAAGCGCTGCCTGAGCCAAAATCGGCCAAACAACCAATTGTGCCCGCCAAAAGAGACACGGTGCGACGTTTTGAAGCAAAACACAACATGCAGAGCCTGCATAAAGTCAGTCTTCCTTTCAACGAGTTTGAAAATACGCTCGTACATGGCGAAGACATGGGGCAAAACGTCGTGATGGCATCCGTGTATCTTATACATTCTGACACGTTTCGATAGACACTGCCGTTCCACTTTTTCGCCACGGCTGTGCGGTACGACTGGAAGGTTAAAGTGACCTTTTCCGGTTAAAACGGAATTTTCGAAAATGGATTCGACGTACTTTTATCGGTTTTTATCAGTTTAAATCAAAAACGCCAAACCTAAAAACTGACCTTTTTCGGTTAAAACCGAATTTCCGAAAATGAATTCGCGTACTTTATCGGTTTTATCGAGCGTAACCGAAAAACTCCGAACCCTAGGATGTGACACTGCTATTTTCAGGTATGAGAAGCAGCTGTTCTCCACCGCAGATTTTTCTCCCTCTTTATCCTCCTATCTGTTTTACGCATTGCTTACGCATTAAAGGAACTTCCTGAAAGCGGATATTCGCTGCGCCTTTGTTGTTTTGTATTTGTCTGTTTACTTGTGTTTTTACGATATCCTGCGAGGATGGCTTTCTTTGCTCCGAGCACTGCTGAAAAGCCGGGAGGTCCATGGATTGGTTGATTATGAAAGTGCACGGAGATGAGAAACATTTTTTTGTTTCATGCGACAAAACGACAACTCATTTAGCTTCAAGGACTGGCTTGGCGTAGCTTGAAGCAGACACCTATCTTCAAAGGGCGAGGATACACTCTTGGATTTGGAAGGGACAAACCTTCGTCACAGCACCAGATAATCTGCAGGTTCCAAAGAATGATGATAGTCGGTTTTACTTCTTGCATTGCCAGCCACATTAGCAGCACAAATCGTCGTTTACTATGAAAAAAGAGAAACTGAAAGAATTAAGGGAGAAGACAAAGTTCCGTACTATGAGCTTCGCACCTGAAGGAGGAAAGGAAGTTGACAAATCATAATGATGATTATAACATTGCTACGTCCTTCCGGCTTTACAACTATTTCCTATATCAATACTTCCTACAGCTGAACTTGTCGGTGTTCGATGAAACGGCTTCGGTGAAGCAGCATTCATGAAATAGCGTTCGATGAAACGGTGTTCGATTAAACGATGCTCGGTGAAATGGCATTCCATAAAATGTTTAGACCCAGTGATAAACGGACATGATCTTGCTGCTTGGAGATATCTCTAGCACGACAATATTCGGGCGTTTCAACGTCATGTGACAACCCGAAAAGTTGCGTATTCTATCGTTTCCAGCTAGGTGTTCCTTTTCGCTTTCCCATCCGATCCGGTTCTCCGTAAAAGTGGGTGATCGCGATGAGAAACGTGAAGGAAAGCACATCACCATCACGAATTATACAAAGCTTCGCAGGTCACTTCCAACAGAGTGATTACCTTCCCACCGTCGCTGCTATAGCCACCGTTAACTGAAACAACAAGCTGCGCCCAGCGTGTTCGCCTTCAACGTCGCGAACGAGCCTCCGAGGAAAAGGAAAAAAAATTACACCATCTTCCGAGGGGAACCATGGGGTGATGCGGAGCATCGTGTTGGTTCCGAGGAAAGAGTCAGTTGCGTGCTGACGTCGAGAGATGGCGCCACCGACTGCCCTAGCGTTACCCCCTACGCGAGCCTTCGTCGCGGCTCGCGGCAGAGAAACTTGGAACGCTCGCCGCTCGCCGTTTATTTTTTTTTTCACACTTGAAGGAGAGGAGACTAGAGGAGGAGAGTTGCGCGTGCGCGCGCGGTGTGAGTACAAGCGAACGCACGCGCAGTGCACGCAGCTGGTAGAGAGAGAGAGCGGAGAGAGCAACGCGCAGCTGTTGGAGAGAGGGAAGGAGGAGAGTTGCGCGTGCGTAGTGCGAGTGCGGACTACGACGCCGCGGGACATAGACCCGAGCAAGAGATGCTCCGCATCTAAAAACCTCGTGAACGACGACACGAAGGTGGTGCAAAATATTTCCATTGCTGATGACGACGTGACGAGTGAAGCACTCATCAAGCTGGTCAGCAAAGACGCAGTAGGCGAAACAGCAGGTCAAGAGGAGGTGAGATGCGCAGTCTCCAATATCAACAGAAACGCTATGGATATCTTGACCTGTCATGTAACCTACGATAAAGACAGCACAGTCAATGAAGAGGCTACTAACGGCCCAGTCGCCAACAACGCTAGTGATGAGTGTGCACCTCCGGACCGCTGCACGTGTCCTAAATTATTTCACGCACGTGCATCGGCTCCAAAATCTCCAACAACAGACCGAGTCGCTGGCAAAGCTGGTCCAAGATCTGGAGCCTGACCTCCAAAGGAACAAGGAACAACTAAGAGGAGCTGAAGATGCCTTGTCTAAGGCCCATTCAGAGTTTCGCAGTGCCCTGGCTAAATTCAAAAAGGTTTGATGATCGAGAAAAGAGCGCAAGAAACACAGCAGTCTCTCCTCAAAAATCAGAGAGGACGTGAGCTCACCTTGGCACAATGCGGTGCTCTAGAGGCAAGGGCAAGCTGTAAATTTTCTCTTGAGTGCTTTAAAGACAATCCAGCCGATGTCATCGTTTTGTACTGACCTGTTGAGCTACGATCACTTCATGAGCCTTTCGCAGTTTCCGGCTCCAGGAAAAAATGAAGAAAACATAAAAGTCTGGTCGACAACATATAGTTCAAAGACCACAAGCTGAGATCTAAATAAATTCAACGAGATAGGGCCGATCAGAGCATATCAGTAGAAAATGGAGTAAAGGAAACAGAAAGGAAATAGTGGGAAGAGAGAATGCAGGGGAAATCAGCTTTAACAATATACAGGGCACAAAAACAAGAAATAAAGAAGGAACAGTCGCATAATAATTCATTGGGGAGCTCATTACTGTAGAAGGGTATGCACTTGGGCTAGTTGGTGATCCATGTTTTTGAGGGTAAAGCGCTAAAAACAACGGACAAGTAAAAGAAACGAACAACACAGAGCGTTACTTGCAACTGAAGTTTACTCTCGGAAAACACAGATATATATACACCGTGAAATCACGACATGTACTACAGAAATGCGACATCACCCAATCAGTGCTTGTCTGTCCAGCTATCTACTTTACGAAAGATTTTAAAAACGCCACCTCAGAGCATAAACAGGGCTACCGATGGAGCGCTGACAGACGTTCCTTCAACGCACTCAGTTATGAAAACGATTCGGATATCTCCCTTGTCATTTTGTTTCGGTTTCGGGCCAAGATAATGGTGTTGTTCGTTTCTTTTACTTGTCCGTTGTTTTTAGCGCTTTTACCCTCAACAACAGAGCTTATTACTGTTTGAATCTAGAACGGGGGGCTAAGAACGAAAACATATAGGGCTAAATTCCAGGAAATTGACTTTCTATGCAACATATGCAACTGCGAAAGGGAAACTATAGATCATATAATTTTAAGTTGCACGGGACCTTCGTCACCCTCTTGGGGTGGATGACTACGGATTTGGAGGGGCACTGGGATTTTCAGACATGGATGGACGAATGGATGGGGAAAGAATTGCGGTAAGTAAGAGGAGACTGGAAGATTGGTGGAAAAGATCTAGGGAGGGGTAAAAGTACATATAAAATAAACAATGAAAACACTTTAAAAGGGGAAGGGGGTTTGTGTTAAAACAAAATTTATACAAATTATGGGAAAAAGAAGGGATGACGAGATGTTCGGTTAGGTAGGTGGCTGCAAGCTGCCGCCCGTTACTAAAGGTATAGCCATTGCCATCCATCCCTCCATTCAGTGCTGGTAGGCATCCAATCTTGTCGTCAAGAGAGCAGCTATTTTGGATTGACTGCCTTCGTCTCGGTATTTTCGTCAGGCACGTGAGGGCATGTTAGAGGGTAAGTGGAAAGCGGGGGTAGAGCTTTGGGAAGGACGCGGAAAAAGGAAGGAGTGGGGGAAGGGTTGTATTGCCGGGGAAACCGAAATTCCGGGTTGAAGAGTGTGTTAGGTATTGGTGACAGCAGTTTTGTTTAAAAATGCAGGTCATGTGAAGCCTCAAATAGCTTTGGATGTATTGCAAAAACGATGTACTATAGTTTGAGACGTCGAACCCATTGACCCCTGTTTCACAAAAATCGATGAAGCGGCGCGACGAGGTGACATCCCGATTTCGGTGACAAAGTCAGGATCTTGCAAAAAGGTGTCGGTGCGGCGCTTTTGAATGCGCAGTGATTCCACTCCTGTGCCAAATGCGCTCCTTTCGCCCCAAAGGCAATGTCTCCTGGAAAATCGCGCTAGCTGCCGTGGCTGGCCGAACTAGGCGGTGACTTGCGCCACCTATCCCAGCCACAGGCAACCCTGAACCGCGGCGAAGTGAAGGAGAACTAGCGGCTGGGGTGTCAACCCCGTCAACCGCTATCAACAATTTTTACACACGCAAAGTAATTTCTGTACATCTAGGTATCCACTGAAGGGATTGTGGGTGCTCAGTCTATTTCGATAAATGCACCGTCATGGCCAGGCGTAGGAACGAGCTCACCAGATAAATATATGCAGGGAGAGATGATCGCGCGCCCAGAAGATAAGTGTGTCAGTAGCTCATCCCTAATGCTATCTAAAGAAAAAAAGAATATTTAGCGCGATGATCGTAGTGGTTTGTGAGAAGAACTTTTTTTTCTCGTTTGCATTTACAACCAATCTGGTATTTAAACTTGTTTCGTGAAGAGTGAAGTTGAAAAAAAAAATTACAGAGGAGTTGTAAGTAAAATAGATAAATGGGCTGGATTGGTACATCACCGAATGGAAAGCGCCGAATAAACAAGGACGAAGAGGTGACAAAGACGAAGCGCACTCACAACTGAAGGTTTATTGAAACAAACATTGACTATTAATACCGTCTATCTGGGTGTTGGCTCAAAAAGAAAAACTCTTATCTGTTCAGTGTAGTGAGCGCACAATGCACAGATTTCTCCCCTTGCTCTCTTATGGAATGCCTCATGTATTTCTCGCTGTTTTCGAAGCAGATACGCTACAAAAAGCGCGAGAAATGCATGAGGCATTCCCGTAAAGAGCAGGAAAGTCTGTGCATTAGTGCGCCATCACTACACTTAACATATAAAGAGTTTTTCTTTTTGAGCCAACACCCAGATAGACGGATTAATAGTCAATGTTTGTTTCAATAAACCTTCAGTTGTGGTGCGCTGCGTCTTGTCACCTTCTTCGTCGCTGTTACTCGGCGCTTTCCATTCAGAGTTATAAGTCAGCGCTGGTGTTTGTATCCTTGTGTGCCCCTCATTTTCTCCTCGCCTAGTGCGCTCTAAACTCAGAATGAATCACCAACTGGCCCAAGCTTCCGCCTTAACAAGTCTCCAAACAGCTCGCGTGAAGAGGATCAAACGCGTGAGTTGGCCACCGAGTGCTCGCCTGTGCGAAGAGCGCGGCCTGGCTCCTCGTGTGGCCGAAGGGGTCTGCCTGCCAGGCGGAGCTGGGCCTTCCGCACTCGCCGAAGGTGTCGTTCAGGAAGCGCAAGCCCAAGGTCATCTGGTCCACGATGGCCGTGTAGTGCGTCACCGCCTCGTCGTTTTGCGTCCAGCCGCCGCCCACGAACTGGAGCCGCCCTACGCATGGGGATCGGCACGGGAGTGAACATTTGTGACCGAGTTGTCGCGCTCACACGTACGAAAATGCAGCAGTCCTGTGTTAATACCTGTCAAGTCGCAGCGAAAGCTGCGACACGTCACGGCGAAGTCGTTTGGCATAAGTAGAGAGTTTTAAGGAACCGTTTTGCACTTCCGATACCGTACGATGGGTTCTCCGGTACGCACTGCATATGGGAGACGTTTGGTAGTAGCGCATGCGCAGTCTGGTACCGGAGGGCCCATCGTTACTGTTTCAGTGTGTGCAAAAAGGTTCCCTAAAATCTCTCAGTGTCACGTTCACGCACCGTGTGAGTCTTGAGGCGGAAGATCTTGGCTTCGTTCTCACGAGCACGCACCTCACTGTTCTACCTGCGACGAACGGCGAGGCGCTTCTTCGTCGCCGCCAGCGCAGTCCTCCGCAAGTGTGCACGAAAGCACGGGGTGACGCCATGACACACCCTCTGCCGCTTTGCGCCGTTAAGGGCCGTTTATACTCCAACGTCGACGAACGCAACGCGCGCCCGGTGCAGAGCAACGTTCGTCGGCCACTGCAGTGCGCGAGAAGCGCCCGAACGATGGTGTTTACAGTCAGCGCAGACCAACGCTGGTCAGCGCGCCCTGACGAACTGCCCCACTTTACGCATGCGCGTCTCCGTGGCAACCGCATCGTCTCTCTGGGTTATCTAGGACGGTAGCTTGCGCCATCTAGCCTGGAGGCAATCGGCCAGTGTGGTTCGTCTTCATGTTGTCATGTCACGCTTCAAAACAACCATTCGGGGTAGGGGTTAGCAGTTAAAAAGCAAACAAATGATGGTGATAATGAGTGCAAACCAGTATATTATTTTCTCTAAATGCCACACAAATGTAAAAAAAAAAAGCCCGATAACCGTCGAAGTCGTGCCGGCGACTCCGGCGATTTCGCTGGAATGCTTCAATGAAATCTATGCACTCGATATTCTACGGAAACCTCTTTCTGACAGGTGTCCAGTATGTTATCATCATAGCAGACTTTCACGCTGACTTAAAAAACGGACACCGAAGAGAGCGGACGACACCTGAATTACGCAATGTACGCGTTCGAAATTGTAACGCACTCTACAAAGCCTATACAAACAATACAGGATTCAGTCAATTGTCATCGCGTATCGCTATTATCGTTTACAAGCTGAGACCATTTACAAGCTGGAACAGCCCAATTGAAAATCTCTGGCCGGCTAATAGTTCAGGGTTTCCGTGACCGTCGTTCCCGTGATTCGACGATGCTTTTTCGATCGGGACGACTGCCGGTGAGTGCGACTGGCACATGATTATATATAGCACACACATTAGGTCATCCTTAATTCTGATTAACCCTACCTCTGGCGCGTCATCGAGCTTCCAGCTTTGCCGGCACCCCGGACACCACGGCCCACCACCACCGGCTTGTTAGGTCGATAGGCCTATCGAGAATCGAGGGTAGCGCATCCTCGCAGCAGTCCACGTCCACGCACACAATCGCCCAGTCAACGCGAACGTTAAATACACACACCAGCACGGGAACACGACAACAGCACGACACACGGCAAGAACGACAGGTTCAGATCCCAGAAACCAGCATCTGCGCACACTCCTTGACCGGCCCAACGAACCCGCCAACCGGATTCCCGAATGAGGCATTCGCGCAAGGGCTTCTGGGATAGCCTGCGTCGGCGGCGCCGACGCCCAAGGTTCAGAACGTGGAGCATGTGCCAAGTCCGTCACAAGCTACGACGTCGCGCGTCGAGCTGCTCAGCGCAGCGCCGCGTTCAATTTGACGTTGGAGTATAGACCACCCCGTTCGCAGACAGCGTCAGCGAGCGTGAACGAGCGCTTGCGCTCGTTGAAGCCGCGACGGAGTATAAACGGCCCTTTACACTCGTCAGACGTCAGCGCGTGGTCCGCTTAGGGCGGCTTAGGGATCCACTAACGATGTCGTGATGCGCAGGCCCTGGCCCGTCCTCTAGGCGATACAAACCTCTTCCAACGCGGGCGCAGCCATATTGATTCACGGAACATCCGGTATGCGGGAAAACATCGTTTTGCTCTAGCCACTCCAGTGGGAGAGTTCACTTCTGTAATCGCGAGTCGCGACTATCAATTTTTGGTTTGACTTTTGTCTATTCCTTTGCTTGTTCCATGTTGCAATACCTTCCGTTTTCATCCACGCATACCGGATTCGCCAACTATGTGGCAGTGGACGAACAGTGGACGAAAATGTTTATTGACCCCATAAGTGTGACGTTCAGCTCCCAACAAACAGGTGCTAGGAACGTTGCTATGGACAAATGCATGGGGCAGGCTTTCGCTGAGAAAAGAACCATCATTCTAAAATCAGACGTGGGGTTTAAACATAGAAAGATTAATTGATATAAGACGCCTAGATTTTTCATGTACCACGACTGAGTTTGCTGAGAATAGGTTGTTCTCCAAAATATATGTGGGGAAACTTACGGTCCTCGAGGACGTCTCGAGATGCTTGACCGTAGACGACTAACGCACTGACTTAACTGCATGTTGTTGGTCACTAGCTTGAATTCCTGCATAATTAAACAATTGTGACTCTTTGTATTCATTTGGTACTACGGCAGGTCGGAGAAAACCCATCAGGTTTATGAAAACGAATGGTATTTGCGTGTGATACTGAATACTGTCTGACGAAATTTATCACACGTGAGGGCATGCAATAAAAACTACAGCGAGAGAAACATTTGTTTTGTTTAGAACATGATATGAATGCAGCGTCACTCTCTCTTTTTGATTTTGCAGTTCGCGTGCATTCTAATTAGGGAGCAACAATTTTGCCTTTAATCATAGACGGTTCGAGACCCCAATACTTCGTTTTTCAAGCTTCAATATAAGTGTGTGCTTCGTACCTGATTGAACATATATCCTGCTAATTCTTCAATTTTTATCAAGACGGCAAATGGCGAAGGAGCTGAGATAATCACATCTTATACAATTATATATATATATATATATATATATATATATATATATATATATATATATATATATATATATATATATATATATATATTACGGACACTTCGCTTGATCACACAAATATATGCACTGAACCGACTTCTGTTTAAAGCGACTTCTGTTTAGTCAGAACTTTTTGAAACGAGGGCTGGCCTGCACTTCGACGTTGATACACTTCACGTCGTCGTACGTAATACGGCTTTAAGGTATTTTCATCTCTTCAATTACTGCGGAAGCGAGTTCCACAAGGGCAGGCGTTCGCGCTCTTGCGGAATTCGAGCATCGAACAAAGCAATGCACGGGCACTAGTCGCTTCTGAAATACCGCAAAATGTTGAACCCGAGCATTCAAGTTCCGTCGCTCGTCACGAACTTAATTTAACGCAATCGCGTACTTCCTCAGAAGGAACCAGAGAACCCGCAAAGCCATCGTGTTGTCTGCTACCAAGGCAAAACCGACTATGAAACTATATTATGGGCTTATCCTCGTTTAATAATACTGAGACTAGGGGTGGACTTACAAATAGGCAGAGTGGGCAGCTGCCAAGGGTGGCAGAATTTTGAGGGCGGCCAATATGTGGCCGCCTTAAAATTAACTGGATTTTTCTTTTAATCTAGCTCTGAATTTAGCTATTTTTCGAATTCTAGCTCCAAATCTAGCTACTTCTGAAAATTTTACCTCTCAACTCAGCTACTCACCCCCCCCCCCCCCCCAAACCCCCCTCCGCCGAACTCCCGCTCCCTATGTTCACCAACGCATGTGTAGCGGGGGTGAGGGGCACTGGTAAATGCTGCCTAGGGATTCAAAAGCCTAAGTCCGCCTCTGACTGAGACCATAGACAAAAATGGAGGGTGAGTGTGAGTGGAAGTACCGTGTTGCGTCTGGCCGCCGAGCAACGAGACGACGACGATCTCTGCAGCCCGGCTTCGATGAGCTTTTGGAAGTTTTCCTGGACTTTAGTCCCTCAAGCTAAGACTTTTGTTTTCCGAAACTTTTTTTTTTTTCTTTCCGCGGAGGAACATTTGCTTTTTGCTGTATTTGTGCCGCGAGCGTCGCGATGTTTCGGGTTGATTTCAGTTCGTTTCTTTCTGGCCACGCTCCGTGAATGTTCGCATTGGTGTGCTTTATGCTGAAGGCTTGTTAGCGTTTTGTTGGTCTTTTCATATGGTCGACGTGGGCGCCTTTTTATCACCTAATATTTTTTTTAACTTGTGAGTTTTATTGCCAATGTTTTCCTTCGCACTGAGCATGGACCCGGATACCTTGCCACCGGTCTAAATCCAGAATTTATTTTCTTTATAAGTAATTTGATGTTCTTTAAACGGAGTTATAATTTTATTTTTATTAATTGTCTCCCACTCCGTGACAGTATTACTTGCCGCCGATGGTCGCCTGTGGGTCAAGTACTCTGGACTTAGCATACCTCGCCGCCGACGGTTCCCTGCGAACGACGTAAGCTGGACTACGTATGCATGACTCGGTCTCGACGGTCGGCTGCGGACGAAGTATACTAACTACGTGTAACTTGCCTCCGATGGTGTCGCTTGCGAACTATGCGGGACAAAGTATGGACAAAGTATGCTGGACAAAGTGTCACTCGCCACGGACAGTCGCGTGCTATTGCAGGCGACAGTCGGCGGCAAGTCATATTATGGTTAGTTGCTTGCGCTCTTGTTCATTTCCTAATTCTGGTGAAAAAGAAAAAAAAAAACTACGAACAAAAATGTTTGATTGCGGATCCCATTGCAATGGGTTTGATTCCCTCCTGATCTATTTGGTGTATCTTCTAGTTTCGATTGTGTGTACCTATTTATGATAATGAATAAATTTCAGATATCAAATTTCAGATATTTCAGATAAGGCCAACTGAACTCAGCGAGTCTCAAAAATCCTCAGGTCAAAGTCACGGCACCAAGTCCGCTTACTTACAGAGTTCCTGAGAGTCAAATGTCCCACCTACAACACATTCCCGAACCAAATGACGAAGACAAGATGCACGAAAAAGCGTGTTTGGAAAGAATACTTTCTTCCTACATAGAAAGTTCACAAGACAAGAAAGAGCAAAGCTCTCTCCAAGAATGTCCCCCAATCCAAGTAATTTTAGATGTTAGTCTTTCGGCGCAGGCGGAAGGTGTGCTTGCAAAAGGACAAAGTTTGCGATTCCACCAAGGATGGAAGCCGTGAACAAGATGACGCTAGTACGGTACATTGCGTCAAAAGCCTCCGAAGAGGAAACATCACAGATCATTAATGAAGGTATTGACTGCCTAGCAAGCTTAGAGGCCAAACGCATCAAAAGTTTAGTTTTGGATCAACGATAAATGAATTGCCGATTAAAGGCCTCCGGCTTTGTCTGTCGGATAAAGTGGGAAGGTTTGTGGTGCTGGATTTGGATGAAAAGTGTGGGAAGAGGACAATCAAGCCGTGGCCAAGGATTTCATCGCAGTGAATGGAAAAAGCACTAAATCAGCAAAAAAGGCCACCCTGAAGATATTCGAAGACAACTTTCAAGAAAGTCTCGTAATAAAATCAAAGGAAAGAAGACATGCCTGTATGTGTTTTTTTTTTCAGTAAGAACACAAGAGGATGGCGTTCCTTTTCGGGCTACAGTTTCGGAGAGGAACACATGGCAAGGACAGGTGTCGACCTATCTGGCAAAGCAATTGTCCCAGTGTAGGGTGCAAGACCCATTCAGGATTTCCAACTCCGAAAGTGTGATCGCCTTTCTTGAGGAGAAGGGGTCTGACGTCATTTCCGGGTTTACCATCGACATTCATGACTTATATTACTCCGTACAACAAGCAAGCGCGTTATCAATTATTCGAACGACCATCGAACAGCAGGGTGTCGTAGCCTTCCAAGACACAGCCGGCACAAACCTAGATATTTGTTTTAGCTTCTAAATGCTTACCTGACGGCAACGGTAGTGTCACACGGTAATTCTTCATATGTACAAAGGAGTGGAGTATGCCTTAGGTCACGTGTCGCCTCGTACCTCAGCGATGTTTTCCTCGCGGCTTGAGCAAATGCTATTCAAGAAATATTAAAAGATCCAAGGATTAAAGACATCTTCTGCTACGTTGATGATTTTCTCATTGTATGCAACTCAGAGGTAGATTACGAAAAGAACGGGTGCCGAGACACAATAATGAGACGCTTTGAACAGAGCGGCTTGGGGCTCACATTCACCCATGAACACCCCGTGGACATTGAAATTCTAAGCTAACCAAGTGTGCTGGAGATACCAAGTCAGTTCACGCAAATGCTTTCTACCTTTTGACTCGGGACACTCCAAGAATATAAAACTAGCGATGGCCACCACGGCCCTTCTATCCGCCCTAAAGAACACATGTCACCATCAGGTCGAGCGAAGTTTTAAAACTGAGGTCTTGAGACTGCAGGAAGCTGGATATCCAAAATCGCTCCTGGTAGCGATTTGCGAGCAGGTCTGCAGGACCATCAAGCGCGGACTTGGGTGCACGGATAAAACCACAAAGAAACAGAAAATGACTCAACATGCGGTGGTGGTGGCGCCCTATGTTCACGGGATGACCCACAAGTTAAAAAAAGGTTGCTGGACGGCAAGGCGTTCAGGTGGTGTTTTCGGCTCCAAACAAAGCCTCGTCCACGTGTCGCCGGGTTAAGCAAAAGCGAAGCAACAATGAAAGGGTGTGTGGCGCAGCTCAGAAGTCTCAATACGCCCTGTGTTAGAAGGAGGTTGTGTACCACACTTCGCTGACATGCGGCCGAAGTTACATTGAACAAACCGACCGAAGCATGAACGTTCGGACGAGGGAGCACGCTACATCAGAAAAAAACTGGCAGCAGGAGTACATTTGCCAATTCATTGTCGTTCGTGTCAATGTTCAGCTCGGTTCAACGACGTAAACATTGCGGCAAGGAACTGGACTAAACTGGGGCGTTAAATCCTGGAGGCCCTTGCCATTAGGGAAAATGGCAATGACAGCGTTAGTGCACCTTCTCTCGTGTTGCACGAGAAAGAAAAAATGTTCCTTCGGGGGCTGAATATTCGGTGAAGTAGGAAGGAAGAAAAAGAATAAGAAAAGAAAATATTTCTCTCATATTTTGTTCGTAGTAGAAGAGGAGCGATAAAGAAAAGTTAGTTGTTAGTCCAGTGGTGTGTATGGGATTTGTATTGTGCGTATTTATTCTAGTTCTGCTGGGCTTATCTGAAGTATGAACCAACTAGCTCAGCTGAAGCCTGTTACTGAATGAATTGTTATTACTAATTATGCCCTTTATATGCTTTGGATGCTTATGGATTGCCTGCTACGGGTTATACATCCTTTGTTCTTTGGACTGCGTTGAACGCTTTTTCTTTACACTCGAGTGTTAAATTTGTTTTATGAATTCTACTACATAAACACATTTTATGTTAAAATAACGTGAATAAAATAATTTCTATCTTTTGCAAAAAACAAAACAGAAGAGAGAACTACGCGTGTGTAGAAAAGCTAACTTCTATTATTGCACTTTCTGAACGGAGTGTTTATTCTAAACTTTAATAAGCAAAATACAAATTCATGTTTTTTTTTAGAAACACCATGTCTCATGACAGCATTTAGAGTTGATGCTGCCTTTGTATGTTTAACGAGCTAGCAGACGAATTAAGACTTTTTCAGTTGTATTTTCTTCTGCCCACACGTTAACTCCAATATATTGCTCTAAACTACGAGACATACAACCATTAATTATTTTTTTGTACTGTGAACCAGCGTTGTACCAGTTTGTTCTTTGAAAGAATAGCGGCAAACTGTCCTGCCATTCGTGGCACGTGTCAAGAGGTTGTCGATCGAGGACCCACCTTCTCGCACGAGCCGGGATACCTGGTCCCTTCCTGCCATGCTCTGGGACTTCCACCAGCGGGAGAAGAACACGTTCTCGGCAGACACGTATCGTCTCTGCGGGTTGGCCAGCAGGGAGCGCGTCGTCGTGTCGTAGATGGACCGCACGGCTGCGCCAGAATACGGTTGTGAGTTCAAAGTGTTCTATCTGACAACTGAAAAACATGCATAGCTTCCAGATGTTTTAATAATATAGCGCGAGCGGTAACTGGCCACTAGATTATCACATTGTCGGGGCTTGAACCGGCAAAAAGCAACGAGAATAAGCGAGTGTGCCTTCTGCGCACCCGCTGTTTCTCGTTGATTTCGTGACTTCACGCCGCAATAAGGCGCTTATCTAGCGTCCGATTGGCCTTTGCGATATATTATTAAAATTGGGAGGCTGTACATGTTATCTTTAACAGTATAGTTATACAGTTCAACTGTACAGGGCCCTAAACACGTCAAACACAAAGTTCGAGTCGAAAAGTTCGCGGAGCGCGCCGATTAGACGTCTGCGAAAAAAGCGCGAAGTAATTGTCGGGTAAGGACAGAACGAGCGGGTTGGTAGGGATAATTAAACTTGAGGAGGAAAACGAGAAGGGACGGCAAATCGGTGCCGTCCGTCAACTTCGGAATTGACTTTGTGTTAGACGAGTTAAGAGGGCCAGTTGTACAGCCGCGAACAATGTAAACGGCCGCCTGATTGTTCGAACTGTCGTCTGCTCTTTCAAACGTTTCTGATTGTCTTCTGCTCCTTTAGACGACGCCGGTCCCGTAGACCAAATGTTGGCCCGGTTCTTGCGATAAGAAGTAAGTGCAGGCCTCAAAAAACTTAAATTTGAAGGTTGGTAAGCAGGGCTCGATGTAAACAGTAGATTGCAAGGAGATGTTGATCATTGTTACCAGAGACCATCACCGACTTGTTATGCCTAATTCAGTTGGTCCGATTCTGGTTGCGATTTTCAGCGTCGACGTCGACCATCTCAGCCACGGCTCACGCTTTTACAGCCCGAGCGGCGTCGCGACTGAAAATTCTGAGCGAAATCTCACCATGCGAATCAGGCTTTAGCGTACATTCTGTTAACGTGGCTGATATTGATTGGGAGCAGGAACGCCACGCGTGGAAGAAGTGATAAACGTAATGCAAAAAAGAATATACTTGTTCTTAAGTGGGAAAACAAGGCGAGAAAGCAGACGAGCTGCAAGGAAGGGGACTGCTTTCCCTTCGTTATTCGATCCAGCGGGCACTTCAGTTATTCCATCTCCATCTTCGAAAGACTATGCTGAAACTTACGGTGCAACGACATATTTGGCAGCCCTGCAACAAAGCGTCGTGACGGGCATGCTTCATATTTAGAGTTTCTTATAGTGGAACATACTGCACTGGGTTCCTACCTGTAGCTGCACACTTCGGAAACCGTCACTCGAGTTCATCTCGGACCGGTGACGCGAAGGAGAGTGCTCGAACGGATATTTCTCGAGACTCAAAACTGTTTTTGCTTGTTGATAATGTTTTTTATTTTGTTGTCTGCAATTAGTCGACCTTTGTTTCGTTCTGAATTAGGCCTACATGACGTCACATGTGAAACCCAATACCCGGCCGAAATTGGCAAACGCCCCCAAATTCTCAGTTTGACACAATACAGACGGGGCGGTGTGATTTTATTTTTTAAAGCTATATTCCGCTAAACAGATGAAAGTAATTTTAAACATACTCAAATTGTTCGTTCTTTTGCGTTCATTTTTTTTTCATGCCTGCTCTCCACGTGTTTGTTGTAAAAAAAAAAAAAGAAGCGCGGGATACAGGACGTTTTATTTAGTTTCTTCAATTGTTCGCCGACACCAGAAAGCAACAAGGTGTACTTCTACCTCTTTTCCGGAACAGAACCGATTGCCGACGAGCCTCGTGCCTCCGGTATGAAAGTTCTCTCCCCCGGGGCCCATTCAGTTCCGCGAAATTATTTTCCTCTCCGGTTTGATCCCCCTTATCGCTTCTTTTATTTGCCCCTCTTGTTTCTCTTTTGACGCGCGATTATTTTTCGGCAGGTGGCAGCGGAATGCGCGCCGCCGGGCCTCGGCCATCCTCCGGCATGCGAGCGCACGGACGTCGTTCCCCGCCTCGATGCCCGTAAATTTCCCGTTGGTTCCTGCCGCGGCAAACAGCTGCTCCTTTGGGCACAGCCCCGCATACGCACCGGGCACAGTCAGAGCTTCACGATGTGACATTCCTCCGCCTGTTGATTGCGTTTCGCTCTTGCGTTTCCTGTTGCGATATGGGCCGCGTACAATAGGGCGGCACGCTGCCGTCCCGCTTTTGTGAGCAATCAGATGTTCTCTTTGCCGTTTCATGACGTCAAACTGCCTTGCAGTGGAACCTTGATGCTGGGTATGTCCCCCAAGGTCAGAGTCAAAAGTGAGATTGATCGTAGGGTTATGTTGAAAGACAGCAAGAAGCTACACTGGCTGGAAATGCGACGACATTCCGTCTCCACCTGAGGGGGAAGGGGGAGGGCATTTTTGGCAGTGTAGAACGGTTACTAATTTCGTGTCCCTAAACGGGCACTGGAAATCATTTTAACCTTTCGTAATGAGAGTGTTTCGTCATAGCTAAAAAAGTATCGAAAAACTCAGGCATTAAACAAAATTCGTTACAATTGTTTGTTGTAAAAAGAAAAAAACACAACAACGTCATAGATCAGATAGAAACGTGAAGTGAGTTCGATTACGTGAAAACATTAAAATTACGCGAAGATTTTTAATCCGAAATGATCTAAGAGGTAAGACAATTATTATTTCATATTTATCAATCACTAAATTATGGGAATGCCTAAATGCTCGCGTCTAACTTATTTTTTTGAAGTTTAATTTCTATACCTTACATCTGTTTGGATGCCAGTAGTGCTTTCCGGAAAGAAATTAACTCCCGCTCCCACACTCTTGTTGAAGTTCCCGTTGGCCGTGAACACGCTGGACGTCGGTCAGCCTGTCGTGACAGCGTCTTGGGTATTAAGCGAATTTCGTAAAGCGGAGTTAAATTGCCATCGCAAACCTTCTTTCGAGCATTACCTGAGGAGAATTACAACGCGCTGACGCTGCTACCATCGTTAGCGAAGCTGATCAGCTGAGCGCAAAGCTCTCTTCCTGCTTTGCCATAAGGCGGGGTGATCAAATTTCCCGTGCATGTTACTCTTACTGAAATTCCCGGTAAGAACGCGACGCTACGGCTCTGCGTGCACGTGCACGCCTGCCCGATGCAACCTCGGCGTCATATAGTTACAGAGTGCATTAGGAAGAGCACGGACGCGCCTTGAGTGGAACCACGCTCGCAATCTAATGGTTCCGACTAAAACGGAGGGCTGGTCGCGATGAGACGAACACAATGAAGCAAACTGCTAACTGAGCTTTGCGTAAACTGAGGAAGCGAGATGCACGAGTGAACAGACAGGAAGCCCTCGAAGCTTGTGTCACTCGGATGCATACATGCCACTAAGGAAAGGGTCAAAATAAACGATGCGTGTGTACGTGCGTATACCTGACTGTGTGTGTTTCTGCACTTCTCGTTCCATTTATCTGCCCCTCCTTTTTTGTTGTTGATAGTGGTTCATGTACTAAACCTTGCAAATGAACCGAAGCGTAGCTTCTTCCGGAGGTAAGTGCACCTGCAAATTTTTCGCAATTAGTCTTACCATCTTCAAATGGCTCCCTCCTCCAGAATGCTTTTCCGTGTGTGTGTGTTGTGCGTGCGAGTGTGTTTGCATGTGCGTGTCTGCAGTGTGTGTACATGCTTATGTGTGTGCGAGCGAGACTGTATGTTTATGTGTGCGTCTGTGTGTGTGCGTGCATGTGTGAATGCGCGTGCGTGTTTGCGTGTGTGCGTGTGTGTGTGCGGTCGAACGGCTTCGATACGGCGTTAGCACACCGCCCAATAATATTTCCCACATCAGGGTCGTACTGTATTTTCTGAGAGAAACAAACCACGTCAGACACAAACCACAGACCAGCACAGTTTCGGGATCCCACTCGGATTATTTCACTTTCGAAGCCTACAAGTTCAAATTATTTTTTTTTTGTCACTGAGAATTTTTTTTTTCTGCCATTGGAGTTTGTCATTGATCGCCCACTTCACCGCCTGGCAAAGACGATTAAAGGAAAAGAGTGATTCGCTCTCCGAATCTGCTGTTAGGCTAGACATTGCACGGCGCTATAAACACTATAGTTGTTAGGGGTATGACGACGTCGGCGCCTTTTCGCACATTATTCCTTGACGATATTGGCGGGCACCAAGATTGACCCCATATACTAAGTTAGTGAGGCAACTGATCGTTTTCTACCATGTATACAAATAGTTTTTTTTTAACAGGCTGTAGATCCCGAAAGAAAATAAGAAAATCGGCGATTGATTTCTTTTGTTGTTGTTGTGCCAACAATGTCACACAGTAAATACACGTGCGTAAATGTTTATAATTTCATTTTTCATCGTGCGGGAAAAAAGATCGGCAGTCACGTGTTTGAATTGTATACCCGTAGGTAAAATGAAGAAATCCGGAATGTTGTTTAGTCACCGAGAGTTCAAGAAACCCAGGGCGTGTTCTGAGCATTGTCTTACCGCTCCGAAGCCCATGAGATATCTTTATTAGTCGATAGAAACGCCGGAGGGGAAATCACGAAGCGAGAACTGCGAACAAAGGAATCTACGACATGCGTTCCTTATTGACCAGTCGGCGACTGTAGCAATGGCTCGTATTTTAGTTACGTAATACCCGTTTTACACAGCATGTAAGTTAACACACTTCATTTAACGGGTAGCCAGCCACAGTTTCTTTTAAAGCTTGAGAACTTCATTTAATTTTTTCTATATACATTTTTTTACGTCCCTTAGATACGCTGTGTGTTTTTTTCTGTGTAACAAAATCATACTTTTTTTCCTTTCCTTTTTCCGTAGGTAATCCTAGCAGTAACGCAATCTGGGCAACGTACATAATAAATACATAAACACGTACGTGAACAGGTTGTAGCGAATGTCTAAACTAAAGATAAAGAAGACAATAGTTGTATTTTTGATTGTGATAATATTCTCCGCGAGAACATGACGTTACCAGGAAGAAATGACGCAAAGACAATTTGTCTCGTGCAGTACGGCAAGGGGTTTTCGTCGAAGCGAAAACACATGTGCACCCGAGGGAACTCCACTGCTGCCGTGGCTGTAACGACATCACGCAGCAAGCAGTGACGCTGACGCTCTGCGTGCAGATACAGATTTTCAAGCGTCTTTGACGACTGGCTGGTAAAAGGCACAGTGGAATGCAACCGCCTGGCCGCACCGGCTGTGTCAAATAAAATTCTCAGCATGTTGGAAATTAATTTTTTTCTATGGCGTCCAATTTGCCATTGCTTAGCTTAAACATAACCATAGCCCAAAAACTACATGGGAAAAAAAAGTTTTTTTTTACCTGCAGTCTTTTGGGTTTTTTTTATGTTCAACGTACACCAACTCGTTCGCGCACTTACGTTCAGATCATACCTAACTCTCGTTTCTTTCTCCTTTTTTTTTTCGTTTCCGCGATGTATTGCAGAACAATTTTGTTGACCTTTGCAGCCTTTCCAAGGGTATATCGCTTTTTCTCTTTTGCTTCTATATTACTAAAATTCCGCAGACTTTGTAAAAAATAGCCAAAAATTAATAACAACAAAAAACAGTGTTATTCTTGCCGCAAAAAGAAATTACGCATCGCTGAAAAATGTAGTCTCTAGCAGTTCCGAACCAGATGCTATGGTTTCAGAACTAAGCGTTATCTCAATCAAAGGTTATAAGTTACTTCCTGAAAATTTCAGTGGGAAAATGGGACCCATATCTGTGGCCGTTTTCCGTAACTGGCGCCATTCAGATCCAAGTATTTGAGAGCTCCGTCGGCGGCCGTTTTCCCATCAGAAATTTCAGCAAGTCACTTATAACTTCTGAAAAAGATGACGGTTAGTTCTTAAACTTTGGCATTTGGTTCGGACCGCTAGTGCTATCTTTCGGGGGGATAATGAGCGTTCGGCGATTCATTGCGTATTTTTTTGGTGGGGAAAAACAAAAATACAAAAAACAATCTATATATATATTTTTGGGGGACACCTTGTACTTTGGTTGTAAAGTCAGCTTATGAAATAAAATTTCAGAGTTTTGTCATTCACATAATGTGAAAAGGTGAGGTTCTATTCCCACAAAACGTTAATGACAAGGGATAGCCGCTGTCTAAAGAAGGTTTTAATACTATTTTAAAAAGATGCTGCAACTTGCGGAAATGCCAATACAACAATATTGACATGAGAAAGGCGAAAGCCCTCATTATTTATTTGCACATGGGAGAACCAATGTAACCAAGTGCGATGCTTTGATCCCATGCGACTTCATTTTGTTCAGCTTGTTTGTTCACTGTATACTTGGGTAGAAATTCAGTTACTGTGCTTTTCGACTCCCAGCAAGACACCAACACGGCTCTCCAAATGGCAGCTGCGAAACTATCTTGTTGGTTGCCTTCGTCATTATACGGATACTTTGGGAAACGCAGCATCCCGGCCTAACACATTTTACTAATCATTCTAAAACTTCTCTCTGGCATTAATCGTCTGTCCTAATCCGACCCGTGTTACCGGGAGCTGACAACAACAAAGCCTCGCTAACAAGGCTAGGGCCTTCATCGCCACTGAACTCGTTGCTACTCGTTAATCCGCGAAAATCGGAAAAGAAGTTGAGCACATCGTTATCGTTGTTCTTGGCCTGTTGCTCAAAAGGAGTTAAACCCATGCACGGGGTCGTACTGCTGCTCACCAGCGCTACGTGATTAAAAACAGACGAGCGCGACTGTTAACCCTCAGCGTATAGAGCTTCGTTTACGCAAGCACACGAGCAATGAAAGAGTGGAAATACTATTCCCAAATGTTTGCCAATCTAATACGATTGTTTGGAGTATGATTATGAGCCTCCTTCTTGGGATCTTGTAAAACTGTAGAAGTTTCCGGGAAATGAAAATAAAATTATTATTATTATTATTATTATTATTATTATTATTATTATTATTATTATTATTATTATTATTATTATTATTATTATTAATATTATTATTATTATTATTATTAAAACAGACCTCCGCTCAAATTTGACGCGAACATGTGCAGTCATTGGTACGATACCGTGCATGTACATTCACTGTCGTCCAGCACAGTAGAGTCTAATTTTTGTGTAACAACCGAGGTCTCTAGTGATGTCAAAATGAAACAAAGAATAAAAGAAAGCAAGCAACAACAGCAACACTAAGAGTAACAACAACAATAGAAACAAAAACAACAACAGCAACAACCACAACAGTAACAGCAACCACAACAACAACGACAACAATGATAACAGCAGCAACAACAACAATAACAACAACGGCAAGAACAACAACCACAACCACAACAATAGAAACAACTACAACAATAACAAAAACACCAACAGCAGCAACAATAACAACAGCAGCAAACACAGCAAACAGCAACAACAACAAACAAACAAAAACGCAACAGAAGGTCCCACGAGGGGTTCTTGCAAACCGCGAAGTTAACAGGCGTCATTTTATGGTTGTGTGAAGATTATCACGTGGTTACGCTACCAGCGCTGGTCCGTTTTCCTGAACCACCGGCATCTCCTGAACGGCGCTTGACCGTTCGAATTCGTCATAACAGTTTGAAACGAAGAACTTATGAATGAACCGGGAGGGAGGCAAGAATTTCCCTGACAGTCGATCGCGTAGACAGTACCATCAACGACACGTCGGGATGTACGCGCTATATGACTCTTAGAATGATGTGAACTTGTCGCAGAAGTTTGATATTCCATAACTATTATTTACGGCGTGGACCCCAATGTCATTCATTAGAAAAATGCCGTTGACATGCCCCTTCCCGCCCCACCCGCTTTCCCACCGGACTTTTATTTATTTTTTGTTCGTCCGGAGTATGAAAGAGTGATTGAAAAGTAAGATTAATATTAAATACATGGGCGAAGGCGGTGGAGAGAAAATAAACGAAGTTTGTGAGGAAAACACAGGAGGGTATGAAATCAGGAAAAGGGTAATAGTTTGTGTTGGCCGACTGTAGACTGCTGGCGCCATCCACCGGGACGTTGGTGAACTACACGCTTCCAGTTTCCTTTTCTTTTCTTTTTTTTCTTTTTGCTTTTTTTTAGATTATTTTGTCGCGTTCAATGGAGCGCTTTCTGGAAAACAAATTGTTTGACTTGCGAGCAGGGCTTCGCCCATGGTTATGAGTCAGTCAATGCTTAGCGCCGTGCCGGAGGACGATGGACTCGATGAAAAACTTCTGCGACTTCATGCAGCAGTCTCTGAAGGAAGGACTTTCGTTTCTGCGTACCGCGTGAGATAATCTGTGGTGACGATTATCCAATAGTTTCCCAGGGTCGACGGCGGAAAAGGGCCAAGTAGATCCATTCCGATCTGCTGGAACGGTGCGGTCGGGAGAGAAATCGGCTGCAGAAGACCTGCCGGCTTCGTCGGCAGTTTCTTTGCGTCGCTGGCACTCGTGGCACGATCGTGTGTAGAGGCGGACGGTCTTCGGGAGCTTGGGCCAGCAATACTTCTCACGAATTCGGACCAGTGTACGGCTGTAACCAAGGTGTCCGGACGTCGGGTCGTCGCGGCAGGCTTGGAAGATCTCTCTAAGGTCGGCAGGGATTACCAGCAGCCATGGCGAATTGTTGTCTCCGAAGTTCTTCTTGTAAAGTACACCTTGTCGAATGGTGAAGGTCACCAGGCCTCTCGAGAAGACACGGGGGATAGTGCCCCCTCGTCCTACGAGGTGCTCGATTAGCGTGCGCAGCTCAGGATCGTCTCTTTGACGTCGAGCCATGT
This sequence comes from Ixodes ricinus, assembly GCA_037355805.1. Taxonomy (NCBI): domain Eukaryota; kingdom Metazoa; phylum Arthropoda; class Arachnida; order Ixodida; family Ixodidae; genus Ixodes; species Ixodes ricinus. The sequence goes on from JAZHYW010010463.1 coordinate 87,027, forward strand.
CGTTGTGGTTCACTGCACCGAAGCACTCGTCGTCATCGTCGTCGCTGCTGCGGGGAGGTGTCTCGATAAGGGCTCTGGAACAGGCAGTCGGCGTCGCTGTGCTTGCGGCCTGACTTTTTGTAGACCACAGTCATGTTACACTCCTGCAGTCAGAGTCTACATTGAGCGAGGCGTCCTGAAGGGTCCTTGAGGTTCATAAGCCAGCAGAGCGAGTGGTGGTCCGTGACAACGCGAAACGGGCTCCCGTACAAGTACGGGCGAAATTTCATGATTGCCCAGACGACTGCAAGACATTCTTTTTCAGTCGTGGAATAATTTATCTCCGCCTTGAACAGTATCCGACTTGAGTAGGCGATGACTCGTTCGGTGCCTTCTTGCACTTGAACCAGTACCGCGCCAAGTCCTACGTTACTTGCGTCCGTGTGAATCTCGGTTTCCACATCCTGATCGAAATGTTCGAAAACAGGAAGTCAGGAGTCGTCACTTCAGCTCGTCGAATGCCTGCTGCTGCTCCTCGGCCCATTCAAACTTCTCGGCGTCCTTCGCGATATTTGTGAGCGGTGCGGAAATCCTGGCGAAATCGCGAACGAAGCGCCGATAGTACGCACATAGTCCAAAGAATCTTCGCACGGTCTTCTTGTCTGTCGGCGCTGGAAATGCCGCGACGGCGCGAGTCTTTTCGGGGTCTGGGCGAATGCCATCGTTGCTAACCACGTGGCCCAGGAACGTCAGTTCGTCATAGGCGAACTGGCACTTCGATGGCTTGAGGGTGAGTCCTGTGTTCTGCATGGCTTGGAAAACAGCTCGGAGTCGTCGCAAGTTCTTGTCGAAGTCGCTTGAAAATACTACGATGTCGTCAAAGTACACGAGACAGCTCTGCCATTTCAGTCCTGCCAGTACGGTGCCCGTGACACGCTAGAAAGTTGCTGGTGCCGTGCATAGTCCAAAGGGAATCACCTTAAACTCGTGCAGTCCCTCTGGCGTGACGAAGGCTGTTTTTTCTCGGTCCTGTTCGTCGACTTCGATCTGCGCCAGTAGCCGCGCTCTTCAGGTCCGTCGATGAAAAATATTGAGAATGGCGCAGCCGGTCTAGCGTGTCGTCTATGCGGGGTAGTGGATAGTCGCCTCTCTTTGCCACCGCGTTCAGCTGCCTGTAGTTCACGCAGAACCTAAGCGTTCCGTCCTCTTCTTAACCAGTACGACTGGGGAGGCCAACGGACTGCATGAAGGCTGGATTATTAAGGCGAAAGTCTTATATGTCTCATCGTTCAGTCGACCTTCAAAGTCCTTGAGCGAAAACACGGGAAAGTACGAAAACACGTCGGCAACACGAAACGAAACCGGAAGGTACCAATGAAACGGCTTCTAAAGTGCGTCGTCAGAGAGCGCGCTGTCTTCGGAGGTTCGCTATCACGTTTACGTGACCACTCAGGCGAATCAGAGATAATGAAATTAAGAAGGATGACAAAGCGAATAAGATAAATCATGTGTCTGTCTTTAATACATCGGCGCTTGGGCTCTGCCTTCAAGTGATCTTAGGGATAACATAAGAGACCCTGTGAATTTTTTGTCGTTCAGCATTTCTCGCACTTGCTCCCTTTCTTTTACGGAAACTCTGTACGCCGATCGATGCACAGGGAGTGGGGAGCGCGTCGTCCTCGGTAACGATGCGGTGCTTCGGAACGGCGTTATTTCTTTCTTTTCTCCGCCCTTTTCAAGTATAGTTGTAAGTAGAGCCTGTGTGTGTCTCCCTTACAAAAATATGTAGTTAAATTGTTTTGAATTTTTGTTGAAAAGTTTCTGGAATCGTATTGAATTTCTTTTTAATCTTTTCAGATGTTTTTTAGACTTTATTTTGACAACTTATTTAACTCCTAGTTAAAATTGCCCACTTAAACTTTTTAGAATTTTTTCTTTTACATAAATTTTGCTGAATTCCTTTTGACGGAACCACAGATTAACGTTTTAAAAAAAGACACTCAATTTTTTTAGTATATATTTTGAATTTTGTTAGGAAATAGTGTCCCTTTGGTACATACACATCCCGCAAATAAGCATTGGAAACAAACACAGACACCATGAAGCACTGAACACCAGAATCACGGTCCCGTCAACTGCTCCAGAGACTTATATAGCCTGCATATTGAAGGTAATCATTTGACCGGTGACCACCTCAGCATTTACTAAGGTTCCAAGTGTCCGATCTCCTTCTCGAAAGTCTGTCAAAGGGAAGACAGTGTTTCGAAGTTTGTGGACTCTATCTCTTACTAAAAAGCATTGGTACGACTAACAATAATTCCGCGTAGTCGCTAAAACAACATCCACAAAAACGGCTCATAGAACAAATGTTATCGCTTTTTTGCCCAGCACCACTCAGGACGAAGCCAGTCAAGGCGGTTGCTTCAATTTAAAATAGTTATTTTGCTTTTCTTTACTAGTTGACTAGTTGAATAGGGTCAATAAAGTCACGATAGTCACTTACAAATTGAGAACGGCAGGGCGTGTTTTTCGAACGCCTGGCCTCCAGCACGCGCCCCATGCCTTCCGTCGTGCTTTGACTGCGCGCTCGAGCTCGAGGGCGCGAGACGTCGAAGCGTTGTCAAGGATAGAAAGCTCGCGCTTGAGGCAGGAGAACTGAAGCTCCTCCCTACGGTTCTCAACATGTCAGAGACTATTGAGAAACTTAGTGACTTTTGACATTTGGTCAAGATGTACCATGTTCAATAAAAAGTCAACAGAAAGTCTGTAGCGTTTCTATTGACACTGGCTACAGAAAGTCAACTGACTATTTTCAACACAAAGTAAACAGAACGTCTGCAGTATTTCTGATGACACTTTCAAGAGGAAGTCAACAGAAAAAGATCAACGTAAAGTTAATAGAAAGCCAACAGCTTTTCTTTTGACTCAGGCAGCAGAAAATCATCAGAAAAGTTTCAACACAAATTCTACAAACTTTCTGCAGACCATGTCAACAGGAAGTCGAAGTCAAAAGAAAGTAATCAGAGTGAACAAGAAGTCAGCACATTTTCAATAAAAAGTAAAAGAAAACATTTTATAGGGGTTTGTAGAACCATAGATCCATCGCCGTCATGCCGGACCCCGCACACGACCACAGACCATATAAAATAACATTCTTTTTCTCTTTTTTATAAAATAACATAAAGGAATAATGTCAATAAGCTTTCTTTTTCTTTTTTTTAGAAAATAACCTACAAAAAAAAACGTCGTTACAGCTTCTTTTTAATTTTTTTATAAATAAGTCTACAAAACAAAATTTATTGTTTTTCCTTTTGAATTTTTTTAGAAAATAGCCTACAGAAAAACGTCATTACAACTTCTTTTTAATTTTTTTATAAATAAGTCTACAAAAAAATTTAGTATTTTTTTCTTTTGAAAGTTTCTTGACAATAATCAAAACAAAGTGCGTTTTTAAAGGAATTCAATAGGATACCGGAAAGTCAATAAGAAGTCTAAAAAAATTAAAAAGAATGTTGAGACCTGTTTTTGTAAGGGCTTCTTCCTTGTGTCCCTTGTTTTTTTGCGCCTTACACCATGCTTCAGAACGTTCACCAACTACTAGACCAACTAATAGTTCTTCTACAATACACGCAACGACACGCTAACCCAATCGCTGCCCGCAGTGGCTCAGCATGCGTCTTTTATTGTGATCATTTGAAAGAAGCCGGTTGGTCAGTGACCACCTCGTTCGTAAATGCTATTAAAAATATGGTGCTGCTTTCGCACCAATATTGTTCTCCGATATTTTTGCTGAACATTCCGAGTGATATATCTCTTACTAAAGAGTAACGGTACACGCAGTAATTATTTGCGACAGTCCATAAAACAGAGTCCCCGTACGTAGCCAGCAGCCACGTTCTCGCTTCCCCGCATAGACTGCCCCATTTTGCGCATGCGCGTCTCCGTGGTAACCGCACCGTCTCTAGACTTCATTTCTGCTTCCTGATCGAGATTTTACGCTTTTACGGTCATATGTCACGACCGAAGCCAGCTCTGTGAGAATCATCCAACGACCGAGCACACACAGATGGCGAAGAAGACGTTCTCAGTGTCAAGTAGGAGCGAAGCAGCCAAGTTTTTAGACGGCGAAACCCATGCTACTGAACCGGCCGAACGATCGCCGTCGAGTGGCAGATCCGGTGACGAGCAAAGGCCCTGATTGTTAGGCCTATCCTCGGAGCAGTCCACACTGCTCCGAGGATTGTGTCGTGGCTGCAGTCAAGCGCACGAACGTTAACTATGCACACCAACACGAGAACACGAGAACAGCACACGACACAAGGCAAAAACGGCATGTTTAGATCGCAGCAATGAGCATCTCGCAAACTCCGACTGGACCCAAAGCGTTTGTCGTACAATATTACCAAGCGTCTCTTGTGAAAGAGGAACATATATAAAAAATATAAAAAAAGCAGAATTAATTATTTTTGTCTTTGGAAGCGTGTTCAGCATGGTCTACGTAGCTATCTTGATCTCAGTTAAAAGCAAAATGCAAATATAAACGCTTCCAAAAGAGTGCAAAAGAGCGGGAAGGAAGGTCAAAAGCCGCATGGCCATTGCATCAACGATGGCTGCGCTCGCGGCCGCGCTGGCTTCCGCGACATGCTGGGACAGAGGCTGCTATCATTATAAACTCAGTTCCAACCCTTAAACATGCCCCTCCTACAATATTTGATGCTACGATTGTGTGTGGAAACCTCCCCCTCCGTTCCGAAACAGTAAGAGCGTCGCTGACGCTGGCCATCGCGTGGTGCAGCAGACGCTGCCATCCTGTCCGTGCCTTTGTAGCAGAGTTGTACGTAGTTCAACTACTCTACTCAAGTTACTGTAGTTTAACTACTTTTCTGAGTAGTTTAGTAACTTTCCATTACAATTTTATTTCGGTAATTAGTAGTTTACTTTAATTGCGTTTTTTTGAGTAACTTCTACTCAAGTTACAAATTAATTTCGAATTTTAGTGGTTGTTTTGCTTATCAACAAACATTCCTGCACAAAGGAGGTAAGATGTTCGAAGATCAGCTGATATTTGCAAAGAGGGGAAGCCTTTGGCATAGGAAAGAGGGGGGGAGAGAGAAAATTGTTTGTAGAGTTCAAAACTCCCCCAAAGTTTTATTTATTTATTTTTTTTTTTTGGGGGGGGGGGGGGTTAGAGTAACATTTTAGAATTGTTTAAACGTGAGAGTGCGACGAAAGCGGTTCACAGGTCGTGTCCGCTTGCCTCGCATCGGAAAGAGGTCTCGTGTACTGACCTTCGCACACCGTACCTTCGCCGAGAAATGTTCGCACATCGCAAGCATCAAGTTGCCGGTGATCGATGCCCACCTTACTGGGTTTTCCAGACCGAGTGCAATGTCGTCCCGTGTTCAAAATCGCAGTCGCGAGGATGCCGCCGACGTCGCGCTCACGACGCCGCCAACACGGCCGCAGCCATGGTCCTGAGAGCCGCCATCTTTTAACTGTGCTCGTCTTGGCTTTAGCCAACTTCTCATCAGGAATCCTCCTAGGAAGAGCGCAAACACTCTTTGCGTACGCGCGCCATTTTCGAAAAATATCGTACGCTAATATAGCGCACGCAGAGCGCAAAACGAGGTTAGCGTTCCCCACATGCGCAGTGGCGACGACGCTATTCTTTGCGTGAGCAAAGCTTTAGCTTGCGCTATTCTAAAACTCTCTATCTATACTGAAAAGAAGAAAAGAAATAGACCAGGAAACAAAAGCAGTTGTGTGCTTGGTCATCAAAGTAACTAGAAAAATAACTCGTTACATTTGAGGTGAACTAACGCGTTCCGTTTGAGAATCGGTAACGAGTAAGGTATTTCGTTACTTTTCGAGCGAGTAACCAATAACGGTATTTAGTTGCTTTTTGGGAATAACGTGCATATGTCTGGTTACCCGTTACTTGCAATAAGTAACGTTAAGTACGTTACCCATTTTAGTTTTGAAACTGTAACGACTACGTTCCAGAAAAAGTAACGCGTTACCGGTAACGTCGTTAGTTGTAAGACGTTACCACCAACACTGATCTTACTACTTGGCTTCAGCTTGCGGGCGAAAGGAGGGGGGGGGATGTTTTGGGTTGAATAAGTCTTTGAGCGGAACTGTCTGTGTGTTGGGCGCGTGCATGCGAAATTCGCTTATGTAGTTATTTTTCATCTGTGCATTCCGAAACGAAATAACCCTCCCTGATATAGCGCACGAGTCTATCAATCCTCCCTTAGTTTAATCCCGATTTCCCCATCGCTGTAGAAAGGAAAGAAAGAAAAAAAAAGAAAAAAAAGATAAACGTAGCCACAGATCATGTTTGCTTTGTTTTGCCTTTGTTAGTTCCAGAACGAACTAATGAGGTGATTATGGGCTGCATCCAGCGCGCGAGTGTTTACTCTAGTCTAGTCGAGGCTCATACTCAACGTCTCGATATAAAGCAAAAACCAGAGCGCACGTGTAGGCGAGCCTGCTCACACGCGCATGTACGCTGGACAGAGTAAGCAGTAAACCGAAAAGAAATATCATTATTACCCGAAGAGCTCAGAAAAAAAGAAATAGACAAAAAAAATGTAATAAAAAGGCCCGCGAGAAGGGAGCAACAGGCGTGCGAAAGAAGAGGCCGCAGATTCCGTGTATGTGGCGGAAGGGTTTCAAGGCGGGTCCAAGGTTCCCGTCGCCACAGCCGTTGCTATTTCCTGCCCCGCATCCCAGCTGCCCTCCCGAGGGTATCGGCGGAGAAGAAGCCGGTCCGTCTTTCCCTCCCTGTCGTTTCAAGCCTCGCGTGCACTCGCTTCAGTGGTATCTGCGTGCCACCAGAAATAGCTAGGGGTGTCAGAAAAAAATGGAAAACGACACAGATGATTTAGTTTTCGTTTTCTTGCCCGGCAATATTTCGCTGATCGCACCCCCTGATAGGCACGTTGTGTTGGGATGGTCTCTAGAGTGAGAGCTTTGAAATATTTAACGCAAAGTAAGCCCAAACGTAAGCGTCGCATTGCACTTCTTATATGGAGCGCCGTTTTTTTACGGGAGTCAAAATTTGCAAAGCCGAGCGGGCGATGACGAATAATGATTAATTGATTGGTTGATTGATTTGTCTTGCAGTGAGTGTGGACGTTCTCGTCTCAATACTTATATGACGTTTGTCATGTCGCTTGTCTGTTCAATAGGCAGCAATGCCAGCACATCATCTGGGACTGCCACGCGCTGGAAACCAAACGAACTACATTCGTCGATACATCGAGGACGCTTCACGTATTCCCTTGGAGGGACTGCTACGCGACGGGCTGACAGGCGAAGAGGGACAACATACTTAAAGTCCTGATTGACTATGTAGAGGCAATAAGCCACGCATCCAGACTCTGACTTTCCTAAGTTCATATGTGTACGTGATTTTCTAAATTGCTCATACCCAAACTAATTCAGGATCGGCGAAGGCGGTGGAGCTTCGACTAGATGGGGTCGGGACCCTCGCGGGGAAGTCGCGATCGGGCCGGGGTTTCACTCGGCGGGGGAATGCGACTTATCGCCCGCACCACATCAGTGACTCCTGTGCATAATACTACATCCCCACCATCACCTCCTCATTTCTACCCCTACCCTTTTTATCTCCCCATCCCTACAGGACGTCGCACCCTCCTCGTCTTGCGTCCCCCTTTCCCGTTTTATTTTATTTTATAATAAAGGCAATATACAAAAACACTGCGTGGTTACAGTAAGCCGAAGTATTTTTAGCAATAGCTTTTTTTTCTGGCAGCTAAAAGAAGCGTATTTATGAACAAATTAAAGGGAGCAGTGCAACGATATACCACTTGAAATGTATTTCACTTTGCACGAGCTTATTGGCACTAGCGGGACCCAAGTGTACTCGCACCCAGCGCCACAGACCAAGACGCTCCTTTGTCGCGGTGTAATTTCAAGGACAAAATCGAGCGTTTTTTCTTTATTATTCGTTCTTTCGCAAAACTTGGTAACGTAGCTGGGGGGTCGCAGTACCCCCCCCCCCCCCACCATTGACGATATTTGAATGGCACTCATAGATTGAACCCTAGCATTACGTGAGCACTCAATTTGGGATCGTGATCATCGATAGCTCGACAAGCATTTGGGTATAGTGGCCCGTGTCCAACCGCTGCAATGACGACAATAGCCGAGCCGTAACAATGTCTAGAGCTCAGCGCGTGTCCTGTGCTTTGCCAACCCCAGCGCGTGGATTTCATCAACACTGGCTGCAGTTGAGGTAAACCGCTGCTTTCTTCAATCTTTTGTTCGCGACTTCTATAGACCTGTGCAGTATACAAGCATCAAGGAGAATGCGGGATCGGTGTTCCACGTGCCGCCGCGCACGCCTTCCGTATAAGATTCGAGTAAATAACTAAATAAGCGTTGACGAACGCGTGCAGATCATTGTTTAGGTTGCTTCAAAATACTACTGCTGAGGCCGCGTGCGGCGGTGGAACATCCGATTCTCCTGATGCTGGTAATAGACAATGGTCTATTGCGGGTGGTGAAAAAGGAACGCGTGCTTCATATTGGTCTTTAACGTCAGGGCTTCGTTCTACGCGGTATTTTCACAAAGTACAACAATCGTTGCATCACCCCTTTAAAGCCGGGGTCACACTGCTCATAGCATCATGCAAACGACAGCCTGCAAACACGAGTCACTGCAATATCCGTGGTTCGAATGCCGCGTTCCCAAGTTTTCTCCTCGGACTCGTTGCCGTGCGGCATTCGAAGCACGGATCTCGCGATGACTCGCGTTCGAATCTGTCTGCAGACTGTCGTTTGTACGATGTATAAGCAGTCTGACCCCGGTTTTAAAGGGACCATGAAATGAATTTTCGGCTGGGATAAATTGAGACTTTTCTCATCGCATATCGTTTAGTGCGCCAAAACAAAACTAGTCCGCGAGTGTTGAAAGCCTATAGGCGCTTTACACACGCGCCAGATTGAGCCGCCATAGCCGACCTTCTCTTGTCTTACCGAGATGCCAAGCCACTGAAACGGACGTTTCCGAGCCTCCACACAGGCCTATGCTGGGGAGAAGGACGTAGTAGACCCTAAAGTGGCAATAACCTGCCCTGCTGTGGTAAGAATGAAGTGCAGCGAACGGAATAGGAGGAAACAAAAACTGAAGGGCGGTTATGGCGGCGCCCATGCACAGCTGCTGTAAAGCGTCTATAACCTACTTTTCGGTACGAAAATTTGAAAACATAGCGGACTATTTCGTACCTTCATTCCTTCAAAAGTTCTCCGCCTTTTCACTGTGATGCATCCGCGGTGGCCATGGCACGTCAGCCGAACCCAGCTCTCGCATTGGACACGAGAACTGCGTCACTCGGACGTATGCGCTCGTCAACAATCAATCCGTCGACGAATATTTGAATTAGTGTTCGAGGCCAATGAGTGGCGTGACGGCACTTACCATCACTTGAGAATGATAGGTTCCTTGGCGCGCTTCAAAAGCACGGTGGAAGCTTGGAGTCGTCACCTCCGGTGCCCAAGTACGTCACGACCACGTGATTTCTCATTCCGATTTTGAGTTGAGGATTAAAGCTAACGAGGAAGAAGTTGCAAAATCATTTCATGGTCATTTTAGGCCGGGATCACACATCCTGCTTATAATACCCCATGTCCACAAACGTTCGCAATTGGTTGCGTTATTGCGCGGAAAACCTTTCGCAAGTACAGTCTAGTCGATTTCTCGGAGCGCTACTATTAACGGCCCATACACAAATTCTTGAGAGATTGCTTACTTCGCTAAATTCAGTGTTTCTCAAATTTTGGGTCGCGACTCCAAGGAGATTTTGAAAAATTCAACAAAAAACATTAAAAAATATTAGCCTTTTTTTTTCTTTTCAGGGGCTTGGGGGTGAGGAGACGACGAACAAGCAGCGTATTCTTTCCACAGAACAAGATCTTCATTTCCGGAGGGAATTAGTTAAGTGCAAGGAGAGGGGCTGTAGATAAAAGCTAGAGCCACCACCAACCGGAAATTTTGTCATTTGTTACCAAAAAAAATGTTCACTATTATTTTTTTATTAACAACGCATCTGTGCTGCCACTGGTTCATTATTTTTGTTTTCTTTAGAGGGTTTCGTGGAGAACGGGAAACAAGCAGGCAAGCAGTCCATCCCTCCTAAACCCGCAGACAAGGTGAAGAAGCGAATTATCTATATAGATTTGTGACATATATTACACCAAAAATTGACGTCCAGACTGGTCGCCTCTACAACTCGCTTCTATTTTCCCACAATCAGCTTCGCAATGGTAAGAGATTGATGTGGCAGAACCTCACACAGCGGCTTGTGGGGATAAAGTATTTTAAATGTAGATAAGAGTATCTATGCGGAGCGCTAGTTCGTCTGCTTCTTGTGCAGGGGTTGCGATGACGTCAGAACGACACCGAGCTCTGATTGGCTGATTGAAAAACAAAATAGTGGGTAGACCTGAAGGCATCTATCATTGAGGTCTACCCACTATCCTTCCAATCAGAGCCAATCAGAACTCGCCATCGTTCTGACGTCACCGCAACCCCTGCGCAAGAGGCAGACGACGGCTTGCTCTCCGCATAGCAAGAAAGTATTATTTGCTTTTTTTTAGAAGGAAGTAAAAAGTCATTTGGAAGTAATCTCATTACTATTTTAAAGTAATTTGTAATTTTAATAATTACCTTTCTTCTGTTGTGGTTCGTAATGAAATTGAACTTGATTGTAGCTGTTCAGGCAAAGTAATTGGTAATGTAATTTGATCATAAACATAAAAGTAATTAGGCCACCTCTGGTTTGTCCCAGCTCCGCCGTCATTATAAAAACCTGATCTCTATAACAAACTTGAGAAAGTGTAATTCCTGCTGGCATGCGCTTTTTCCTACTTTTTGCGATGGTCTCTACTCTGACTATATTAACTGTCAAATTAAACTTGCCCGTCAATTTTGCGTAGTGTTGTTTATGCACACTACTATCGGAAAGCTTGTGGAATCGGAGAAAGCCGGGAAACCCGAAGAGGGGGGGGGGGAAGAGAGACCTGACGCGATATTTTACATTTTTTATGGAACGCTTCGGCAGCCGACTTTGGGAAGCACTGAATTCATCTATTGGCGATTCCAGAATCGTCCGACCGGGCTCGATATATCCTCGTCATCATCACATGACAAAAGTGCGTTCGGTTGGCAGAAACCGATCAGAATAGGTTTTCATTTCATACGGACCGACAAAGCCATAAAAATAGAAGAAGCTGGTCTGTTTATATCTTTCTGAAAAGCACGCAGAGAAAATAGGCTCACTCTAATGATCTGGCTCAGTAAACGACTAAGCCCTAAACAAAGTATTCTTCGCCCAACAAATATAAATACCTGCACTGGGACGCTTTAGCATGACACTGCTGCGCTGGACGTCATGCTAAGTGTTCCATCGCAGTCCGCTATTTTCGCTTCGATACGTCGTAGACCCTTTTAAGAAATGGCACTCCGCTCAGTTTCGCACAAGGTTGCCGTAGAGAAGTTATAAGCACGATTTACGCTGAGGAAACCGGGAAAATAGGGCCGCGGGGAAAACAAAAGAAAGAAGGTTTTCACCGAATAATGAAGTCTTTGTCGTGACACGGAGAACGACGTTTCGCACACTGCCGTTTTGAAGAGCGGTGTACATGTTGGATCGGCTTAGTTGGATCGGCAGCACAGATGCCTCCTAAAGTGGTAGCTGTGCTCTCTGTGTTCACTTTCCTGCAGGCCACGGCGGGGCAGCCAATAACAGTGAACGATAGAAGGATCTCGGCAAATGACGATGCTCAGAATGCGATTAGATGCCGAAAAATATCACGTCGTACTCATTGCCTCTGCACACACCTCATTTTGTTTTTCTAATTGTATTTTGAGCTTTGTTATTCGGCTGGGTCGTAATATGATCACAATTCTTCGTAGTTTTTGTTCCGAAAAAAAAAATACTGAAAAGTTTTTTGTTTTTTTTTAAGTGTGGGGGATTTTTTTTTTTTTTTGTGCTTTCTCATAATTGGCTGTCTCCGTGTTATGCAAGAAAAGTGAACTCCCTGACCTCCCGCGGCTCAGAACAGAATGTCAGTTAGTTCGGGTTTTATTCTGCGATATTGAGAGGATATTACTGAGCGGTTTATTCTGGAACTACCACTGCTCGATTACCACCGTACGTCTTAGAAAACTGCAGTTCTTGATTTTATCAACCGCAAAAATCAACAATGTGCGTGCACTTGCCACGAGGTACTTTTACTACTACTGACCGCTGCAGTGCTGCATCATTCAGTAGACGGTTTTCCGATTTTCCGAGCGAGGTTTGTTTGCATATACGTATGTCTTGGTTTCCAAACTATAAACATAAGCAACTGGGTAACAGTCCGTGTTTATCCGCATGCAATGTTTGTCGTTCCACAGAAATCTTACACATCTCATAAAATAAAAAAACACAAAGCACTGATTACTTTAGCTTACGTTGTGGAGTGTCTCGGAGCGTGACGGATGATTTAAAATCACGCGAGGATATAAGGAATAATGATTGTTTGACATCCGGAGATTGTCCAGCTTTGCGCAGACGCCGTACTCCGGTCACGGAAGCAAATTGGAAAGATCCAGATTTATTTTATTTTATTCTTCCTCGTTTCGTTATTCCGTACACGGGCCAACTCCATTTAATAAATTAGGGCAACGCATTTTGCCCCCTACCAACGAAATCTTCCCCTTCAGTTTCTGAGAAAAAAAACGGAAAAAAAAACCATAATCTTTTCTCGTCTTTCGCTTTGTGGAACCTCTGCGCATCTCGGCGAACAAAGCGAAAAGTGCACGTCCGTTGCGTCATTTCCAAGCACGGAAGGGCAAGAGGATTCCAGAGCGCCTCCGCGTACCCAGAAACTGCGCGTTTCCGTCCCAGAGCCCCAGTGCCCCGCTTACCGTAACACCTCCCTTCCTTCCTTCTCAGCCTCCCCGCGTCGTAAAAAGACATCAGCTTCAGTGTACGCACTACGTTAAGCTCTTCTCAGAAAAACCCTTTCCGCCAAAACCTCTGCGCTGTGTATTTGTAGCCGTTCCGCGACGCGTAATTCAGAAGCCATCCCGCGCGTTGGCCAACCAATGATCGCCTCCGAGAAGCCTTCGCGCCCTCTGATTGGGTGGTCCCGCTCGCAGTTTGTCCTCGTACCCCGGCTAGGAACGGCCGCCTCTTATTGGTCAATCGTTACGTCATTTCGGTGCCTCCCATTCTCCTGTGGAAAGATCCCCGGCTCGACGAGGAACTTTTCCGGGAAGGATATTACGCCCCTTCGCTTCGCTCGCGCGCCTGGCTTCGTAATTCACGACGCGCATCTGCAAAACCGAAACCAAACAGCGTCAAAGGCAGAAGTAGGTCATACCCGGCATGCCCCGCGGCTCGACAAACATCACGTGACCGACATACTACGACGTTTCTCAATCCTGCGCGTTCTCCCCGACGAGTAATTATTCGAGGGAGAGGAGGACGGGGCTTAGACTATGGGACGCTAAGTGCGGGGGCTAACTGGGTGACTAAGTTTGTGTGGCATGTGCGACGTTGGATATGATATCGTTGCCTCTGTTTTATGCACGGCATCGCGTGCACGCGTTCATCATGGCGCGGGGGGACCAAACGACGTTTCGGGAAGCCAGTCGTTCTCCGAAACTCCGGTCGATAAGTTTCAAGTGCGCGGCGTGTGCGGGTGTATAGTTTTCTCGCGCATGCGTGTGCTTGCACCTATAATGTGCGCCGCACTTTTTTCCCCTTTCAATAACGATCGTTGGGGAGGGGGGCTCACAATAATGGCTGCAGTCGTTTGTCGCTGTCATTGTTCTCCCCTGTCGGTGCTTAAACTGGGTCAAGTTCTTGGAATTGTCTCGATTCTCGGTAGAACGCATTTGCACGGGAGACGCTATAGCACGATCTTTATGGGATGCGGTTTAATATTGACCAGGAAGACCGAATGGGCTTGGCGCACGTCCCACGCAACGAGAAGTGTTAATTGATGTCAGCCTCAGACAATATAAAAGAACCATCCGACGACGCAGTTTCAGGAGGCTGTGCTGAATTTGCTTCGGCCAGATTCACATTGATTAGGCTGAAGGAATGAAGTAACCTTTGTTCTATTCTCCCTCAAAAACTAAAATGTCTGGGACCAAAGTGGGCAAAGTAAGCTGCCTAGGAAAAAGGGTATTTAATATTGTGGGAGAATGTACACAGATTTAGGCGTTATATAGCGCGTGGTTGTGGCGAGTATGTCGAAGCAGGGGCCGAAATATAAGACTAATTATTACTACGAATGGGAGGTGAAAAATGTTTAAATTAACGTATAGGTTGAACTGGTGTCCTGGGAAGTGAAAACTACAGTGCAGTTCCTAGAGAAAACGAGCCGGGTTTAGCGTACTGCATGAATAAGCTATTGAAAAGATAGGATACTCCACCCGACTGTATAGCGTTAGCGTGTATGACAGTATAGGCTACGAAAGTTCACTCTATAGAGCATTCTTCTAAGAAGTTCAAACCGATATTCGGAAATATGCGAATCATTCTATGAGTGACAAGAATTCAACGGATGTTGTTATGCAGCTTACAATATGCAGGCCATACTTCTCTTGCCGAAACTAATACTATAAACATCAGCATCCCCCCCCCCAAAAAAAAAAAATATATATATATATATATATATATATATATATATATATATATTTACGACATTTTGGGTGATTGCCAAAGAACCAATCAAGCAAAGTGCTTTGAGCATTTATCCGATTACTTGTATTCAAATAATAGTTCGTCCTAGCGGAGATAAAGTTGTTATTTCTATCAGAAATTTGGCATCTCCGTGTCGAATCTTCTGGGCGATCAATTTTCAATGCAGACTGTGTTATATGGGTAGCACTGGCACCATAGTCATATCCGGTCTCAGACGAGGGACGGAAGTCGACATGCCGACTGCCTGCCGAACGCGTATACGGAGCGCTCGTCTCCTTCCTGATTGGGCACCAGTGCCCGCCGAACCTCTTCATCGAGCGCCTCCGTGGTACCCCCGGCCAGGGGAAAACATCCCTAAGTCGGACACAGAGCTGCGCTCTGCTCTATGAAACGAGCGCGTTCCGGCCTTCTCTAGAAAAAGGAGCGCAAAAGAAAGCGCCAGAAAAGCAGAAAAATATTCATAAATACACTACGTAAAGGCTGCTTCACACATTTACAACGTAAAGACCAAAAACACCGCAACAACCGCGGCTTATGGATTGATTGCTTCTCGAAGCTACCCCTTGCATCGATTGCCATGCTGTGTATACGGCGAACATTTGCACCGGTCACTTTGTTGTTACGGTCGTTGCGGTAGCATGCGAATGCAACCAACGCAGATGTGTGAACCAGCATTCGGCGTGCTCAGTTTGAGCGCTGCTCAACTCGGCGCCGTAGAGTACCCAGATTGAAAAGAGGGAGCAACGGAGACGATAGAGAGAGTCTGTATTTACTAATGGCGGATGCCTTCTTCAGCTCCTGGGCAAATTGATTTGAAGTGCGTACACGTTTCGTTGTCGTGGGTCAAGGGGAAACGCGGTCGGAGAAGCAGGGACGCTTGCAAACGATCGACGCCTTTGTCACCTCCTCGCAGTCCGTGTTCCAAACGCGCACCATAAAACACGTGACCCTGATCGAGTAGTAAGAAGCACTCTGCACTTTAAGTGCACCCGCAGTCAAACGAGCGGTTATACGGCTCGAAAACCAAAGGAAACACTAGAATCTCATGCCGGCAGTGGATTCCTCTTCGAGGGCCCTGTGCGGCTATGCACACGATAGTCCCCGGCCAACTACTTCTGCCCGGGCCCTTCACACTCCGCTCCAAACCGCCAAGAGACAGCCAACACTCGGGCTCCCACCTCAATCAGGCAGGTGTCGCTGTGCGCGGATGAAATTTTACCAGGCATGACGCCGCTCGCGGACTCCAGCGATTTCGGCAGAGCTGACACGGATACCATTGGCGCACTCCAGAATCCACCTGTGTGCACAGTTTTTCTAGACTACCAGATCGCATTCTCTGTTACTGTCTTTGCCACGCTAGTACGGGAAAATGGTAATTTTCTTTTAAATTGCTTGGTGGATATTCTTTTTTCCCCAAGAAATACGAATATTTTTCATTAAATCAGTTTACACCGGAAGATGGTGCCTGAGAAGGCACACGCATGCAATTCAAAACATGTGCGCTTAGTTCTCCAACACCCCAACCACCGGTGGGCACTGTCCGGAAATGTGAAATATGCTTTTACCATAACAACATTTGCAGCCTACATGTACTAAAATCCAACGATAGATTGGAGAAATTTTCGAATATTTCCGACTTGTGCTGAGTGAATGATTTTATTTATTTTCTTTCTGGAAGGGGGCGACCTTCCGGTTAGGATGTATATAAGAATGGTCTTCTGAATAAACTTTGAGCTGAGTCTGAGACTTTGCCTTGCTGTAGCTTTATTCAATTTTCCTCCGGAGGCATGTGGTTTAGAGAAACTCGTCTTAGCGAACGCCGTTTTACCGACCCCAGTTTATCTTGCGATGAGCCTCCTTTTAGCTGGTCGGCTGCCGCGAGGCGGCGTTTACTGGTGGGTTGGGCGGGTTAACGTTTTTGTAACGAGCCGCCGCAGACTGTCGCCACAAAGCGTCGTAAACGCGGGGAATGGGGGGGGGGGGGGGGGGTTAGCACTCGCCCAATGATATTCGCGCGAAGTAGAAAAACCTTTTTTAAACAGCGTTTTTTTTTTCAATAAATGGTGTTTTTCTAAATTGAGGCTCCGGTTTCTCTAAACCGAGCTTCGATAAAACATGCCTGTTCTCTAAAACGTGTAATGACGTTCGATCAACCGTAATGAATCTTCCACGTTTCATGTTTTGAACTTTTCGCCCCAGCTCAAGCAACCGCTGCTTTTTTTTTATGTGTGTGTGTGTGTGTGTGTGTTTTAGTTGGAAAGCAAGCTGTTTTGTCGCGCGTCATCGTAATATATTGGCATCACAGCAAGTATGTGGCATCCGGGGATCCCGTTTACTTAGCTTCGATTATGTGCGTTCGTCGAAACGTCGTGAGTGCTGCTCAGTCACAAAACCTAAACCTTGGCCATTTCTAGCAGGAAGAATACTTTTCGCGTATAAAACAAAATAAATTGGGAATTTCGCAAGCAGCAATACTACTGTTCTACGCAGTCTCATGAAAACGTTGGGTCCGCCCCGGAGAGCTATGCAGCGGTTATTAGAAGGCAAGAAATACTTCACTCGGCATCTCTGCGCTTTGTCAGCCAGCGCAGCGGTGTTAAATCCAGAACTGTTGCGCGAGCACCTCGGAACGTCTTGCACAGAGTGGCGCTATTGTGCGAATGACACGCTCGAACAAGTAGTGGCTTTGAAAGCGTTCGGAAGCTACGCATGCATATCTCGGTAGCGTCGCACGCAAGCAAGGGCACTGGAAGCAAAGGGTTCTTGCTCCGGACGTCGTGCCCCGACAGATGGAGCTAGCAGACGCGGCGATGAACTGGTGTGCCTAGATTTGAGAGTGATCCCAACTGCTCGGTCGGGCGGGATGACGCGGTTTTTAGGCCGCGTTTGCGATACCAGCTGCGAGGAGAAGGCGAGAGCGTCGATCGTCTGCAAGCGTCTCCAAGCCTCGCCTTCCGCTATCCCCTTTGCCTCGCGGCAACACGCGCATGCGCAGGAGCAATCACTCTTCGCAGAAGGTGTCGGCCCTATAATTGCAACGCTCCTCGTGGTTTTGGTTGCTCCCTCTATATTCATACATACATATGTTCCTATAATCCTATTCATACGTATTTGACATGTGAAGTTCTCTACAACAAGCTGGATACCTTCACCCAAAACACGACAGACAGGAAACGTATTGCGAAAGTCAAAAAACGCTGCGTGAAGTCCTTTACTTTCCTCCTTGCCTGACCCCCCCCCCCCCCCCGCCCCCAACCAACCAACTTCCCAGCATTAAACCACCCGAGCACTGAAAGAGAGCGACAAAGAAAGAGGGCGGCGCAGTTGCTCGGGTGCACGCGTTTCTCGAAGTAACCTGCGTCGTCTGCTACAACCGGTTCTGTACTTGAGACCTCCCGGCGTTCCCTTTCGGTGTAGCGGAAGGTGCTGTACGTTTAGCAACAGGTCTATTGACAGCCCCGGGAACCCCGACCCAAGAACGGGTTCCGCCAAAGGCGGCCGGTTTCCGATGTCGAGGCTGGCACTATCTCTAATTGTGGCGCCTCTCCAACAGTCCCCTCTAGTCTACCACAGACGAGGCGTGTGCCCTGTATCCTTACTAATGTTCGTTTCAGATTAACTTGACAAAGGGCGAACGCTATACGGCCCCGTCGAGTCATTCAGAGCGACGGAGCGAAGCACGTGACAGATCTCCGCAGGGGAATAGCACTCCGACGATACGTTCTCATGTGCCTTCCTCCTACAGGCTCTTTGGCTCACTGGTGGCGCAGTTTTCGCCGTTTTCCAAGTAGTGGCGTAACGGAGTGTAGTGCAATGTTTGAGTGAAGACTGAGCGGGGAGGGAAGGAAAAGTCAGAGCTGTGTCCCGCACTATACATCAGTCCTAAATTAGCACCAAACCAACAGCGTGAAAGTTAATGCTGCTCTGCATGCATTTTAAGAGCACCTGTGAATCTACTTCCCCCGCAAACATGCTTTGGAGTCACCGCAATTCACTGACGACTGGACTCAAAAAACGTGGATGACAAGCGAGCGAATCAACACGTTCGGTCCTTGTGGAGATTGATTTTTGTGACCCAAGCTGTCTTTCGGCAGCGTCATTCGCTGCAAATGCTATATAGATGGCTGTGATCGGACCTCTGCATGACATTTTACAGGTGCTCAGATATGCAGTGTTAGAAAGTGTCATCCCACTTTCCGAGCAGCGACATTGTGCCACAGTGGTCTAGAAAATCTCTGCTTGGATACATTCCGTTCGGGTACCGACGAAAACAAGGCGGCGTGGTGCAGTGGTCAGCGTACCCGACATTAACAATATGTAACGTATCTTTGTAAACAGGTTGTTTTCCCAACAAAATGAAAGCAGCGTGAGTCTGTGTTATACATAAGGGTGGTGTACAATACGACCTCAGCAATTATAGACCAATCTCAGTGTTACCTGTTCTTTTTTTTAATTTGGAACACATAATAAACAACTTCCTTACAAAACATAAAATAATTATAGAAAAGCAGTTTGGTTTTCAGAAGAATAAGTCGACAGAAATGGCACTCGACAACATTAAAGATAAAATCATTACCAATGATTGAAAATAAACAATACACAATCAGAACCTTAATTGACTTTAAAAAAAAAAGCTTTTGACTCAGTTAAGCACCAAATACATTTAAATAAACTCAGAATATACGGAATAAGAAGGAAAGCGCTGGAATTAGTGTCTCTTTGCTTGAGCTGTCGGTCACAATTCACCATTTTTAACATCGTTAAATCAGATCTTAAGTAAATAGCATATGGTGTTCCAGCAGGGTTCCATTTTAGGACCATTGTTGTTTCTTGTTTATATTAATGATATAGTTACTATTTCTCAAAACGCAGAAATACTATTATATGCTGGACGATTCGAACGTTTTTTTTCTCACCGTGATCTCCGACAACTTTAATATACATCCAATGATTGGTTCAATAAATTATCCACCTTGCTAGTTACAAGCCAGCTTCAGTTGAGCATTTCGAAAACTAAATATATTGTGTTTAGGGCAAAAAGTAAGTTGCTTGTCACTGACATCGACATTAGGTTTAATTCCTACAAACTAGAAAAGGTTGAATATGTAAAATTTTTGGGTGTGTGGTTTCATAAAAACTTATTCTGGACAACTCATATATCCAAGTTATGTTTAGTCCTCTCCAGATCAATCGGCATTATGCACAAACTAAGACATTTATTACCAATATGGCTAAAATGTCAAATACCCTATGCACTTATTCACTCTCATGTGCATGACTGTTCACTGGTTTGGGGAACAACCTCGAAAAGCAACATTGATAATATACTAGTGCTTCAAAAAAAGGCTCTTCGATCCATCGAGTGTTTGGGCTATAATGAACATACCTTTACGCATTTATTTTCAAACCGCGTAGTTTGCTCACTGTTCAGCAGTTAATTTCATTCAACCTTACAAAAGTTATTTATTATTATTTGAAAAACAACAAGGAGTTTTTTATGTTTAATTTTCTTTAAAAGACATTCCCTCTAACTTAAGACGTGTAATACATGTTAGAAAGAGAATACGCATGAACTATGTAGATCAAACTTTAACGCAGCAAATTACACAGCTTCTCAATAGGCATTCACAAATTTTAGATATGACAGAAATAGCAACATCTCTCAATATTTAAAAAAAAAATGAAGACCTACATTTTTTAAAACGTATAAAACCGTGCGTAGAAATGTATATATTATTTTTCAAGTATTTTTTGTTTTGCATAGCATGTTCCTTTGAATTGGATTGTTCCTGTTTTTGCACTGCATTGTGTCTTTTTGTGTTCGTTTTTTTGTGTGAGCTGCTGTTTGTCTTGCACACAGCATTGTGATTTGTTTTTATTTTAATTATATTTTTTGTTTTGTTTTTTTGCTGTGTCGAGTGTAAGCCTGAATGCGGCATGGGACCCATGTCTGGTGAATTTTTCACCTTTTGTCCTTGCCCCCCCCCCCCCCAACCAAAATAACTAATAAATGAAAAAAAAAAATGAAAAAAATAACGGACGGCTCTCCCCAGTTTTTTTGCTCGTGCGACAACCTAGCTGGATCTTTGCGCCTGCAGAGCACGACACGCCTCGGCCATTGCCGCCTGCCTCCTGTGAACAAAATGTTATGGCGACTTGACGCATATGTGCCCAACGCTTGGGGAGATCGGTCTATTCGGAGACCATGCGTGTAAGAATCCCGCCGCCATTAGTGCCTTTCGGCGGCTTCCTAACATTTCAGTTCTCCCGTTTGAACAATTCGGTTCATTAATATGCATGTTTCGACTGTTTTCCCCGTTACATGACTTGCACGCGAAGCCATCGCTCCCGTTGCTGGCGGTGAGTGAGAGAGCGAACGTATTTATTAAAGGATACATATTCTGAGTCAATCCTGCTTGTTCTTGCCAAGAAAATCAAACTCGGTGGTGTGAAGATCCGGGTTCCAGAAGATACGCGCTCAGCAACGAGGCCACAGCAATAATGGCCGATGTGACGTCATGTGCGAACCTTGTATAGGAAGTATTCACGGCGGCCATAGCTGTGGGGTTGGCGCCTGAGCACGTGCCGACAGCGAGTGCTCGCCAGATTTCTTTCACACCAACGAAAGTGTCGTACGTAGCAGACGATAGGTTGCTTTACGCACAGCTCGTGCTGATACCGAAATGTGATTACCCCGCATGTGGAGCTAATATACTTCTCAGATTAAAGTGCCTTCATACAAACACTGGCGTCTGTTTGAGTGATGACATCTCAAACATTTTTCTGCCCAATCGTTTTTAATTATGTATTTTGAAGTGCGCGCAAAATGGTGTGATTCAGCTCGAGCGCATAGCCTTGGCTAACGCTTAGACGCCATTGTACCGCACAAGTCACCCACTGAGTGCGCCAGCTTTTCACGCGCTGGCCCACTCAGTGCAACAAAGTATGTCTTCATATTGAGAGAGACAGGCATCTGGGCACCTTACCTTAAAGCCCCTCTATCCTGGGAAAAGTGGCGCCATTCGTTGTTGTGGGAATGCCCGACACACGTGCCGCGTGCCAAGTCTGGGAAGAACATGGCGTCTGAAATCTAGCTCAGTGCTGCGCTGTGCCGCCATGATCTTCCCAAGGGCTGCCACGCTGCACGTGTCTCTTTGCCCCGACGCACCTTGCGCTACTTTTAAAACATGAAGGGGCTTTGCCTTACCTCAGGTAAAAGTCGTTCCTCGTGGCCTGCTGCTCTTGTAAAGTTTTAAATTTGACGGCGTGCGGCAACATTTGTACTGGAGGCAAGACTTAGTTTTGAAGAGTCCTTTGACTAGGCTCTTTACGTAAAATAGTCTGATATTTTTTTCTTTTCTTCACAATTAGTGAATTAGTTTTACTCCACCAGCAAGGAGAACGATATGATTCGCTGTCTGAGAACGGACCAATGTTGCAACCATAAGCAAAAGCTGTGCTCGTCTCTTTTATCTAACAAACCGTAGAAACTAGGGACGACGCGTTATCCCGAACGACCATTTCAATTTACGCCCGCGGATTAAGAAAATCTGATCAAGTTCGGAAGGAAGAAGCTCTATCGCGCGGCATTGTTCGTTCCCCTCCTTTTTCTCTCTCTCTCTCGCTCCCGTCGGGTTTCTTCATTTTCGTTAGTCGTTGATCTTTATTGCGGCCAGGCCTAGCAACCGACTGCGGCGCGTTTGCTCAGCTCTCGACGCGAAGCACCTCCGCGCGCGCGCGCCATTCTGTCGACGGGCGTTCGAATCCTGCTCTCAAATGGAGCCTCTCTCCGCGACCATATTACAACGACACTTTGTCGTCGAGGCAACTTTTGTTCGTGTTCTATAGAACCACAGACAACTCTCGCGAACCTTAAAAGTCGCCCTCGTCGTTACGGGCTTCTCCGCCGTGCGACAAAAAGCGTGGAATACAAACATAGCAGCGGTGTTGCTGTTTTCTTTTTTTTTTCTCCGCGCATTGAGGAGACGTGTCTATCCCGGATGGACTCGATAGACACGTTTCGCTGGCATATACGCGTGCATCTTGCGATCTCTTCTTCGCACGCCCAACACCGAGAAGAACCTAGAATCTATAAGAGGAGGTGGTTTCTTACGGGTCTTCGTGCTTTTCGCTGAGGGTTGGAAAGAAGCGCGCGAGTTATACGACCCCAGCAACAACAGCCGGGGCTTTCCGTCCCGGTCTCCTCTCGACGGTATATTCCGTTGATGGCTTTGTAAACAGCCGCCGGTGTGTGTGTGTGTGCATCGGGGATGCGGCGTCCCTGTCTATACACTAGAGCTCGGATACGATTCTTAAGCTCTACTGCACTGAGCTCCTAAAAGGACTGGAATCCGGGAGGGGAAATAGTCGGGTTGCTATACGCATATATGTACGCGAGAAAAAAAAAGAATGAAAGCGAGAATTCAGTTTTTATTAAGCGCATAACCTTTGAAGCGCATATGCTTATGTTTTGTTTCTCCGAAAATGTGAAACTTTTATGTTAGGGCGTTTATATAGTAAATGGCGGCTTCGAAGATGTCTGCAGAGAGTGTTTGTATGCCCAATGTGACCGCCGTACAAGGAACAAAACAAGGCACAGACAGTGTCTTGCAGACTGTCTTTCTTATTATGTGTGAACAGTGCGACCGCGGCTCCAGCCAAAGAACGGGACCACAACCCTTGCACCTGTGTACGTGAGCGCGCGCGTGAAGGGGAGGGGGAGGTGAATAGTAGAAGCTTCTTCGGGGATATTCGCCGGCCAAACCATAACACTGACTCTTCGAAGTGTCCATCTTGATATATCCCCCCCCCCTTTGAGGATGAAACGCGAAAGATGTAAGTTGTAAAGATGTGGATGATGGAGTGTGTTGGTGTCTAAATTACGAAAACCAAAACACGAACATTGAAGCAATACAGACGACGCGGGCCAAATCTGCGGGTTCAACCGAGAAGCACGTTTTGAGAATTAAGGGTTTTCTTGAGAAGGTTCGAACGAGAAGGTCAAAACGAGAACGGGATCGATGCGGTTCATATGGTAGGATGAGATGAAGTATGATAGTGTGGAGTTACGGTGCGACATCCACAAACCGAGAAATGTCTCGTTTGCGCAAGTTGTGTCACGCAGTAGGCATCTTTGAAATCACCACAACCTAAAACGAAATAAGGGAGTACTTGGCGTCGGTTCTTGTCTTCCTCGAACAATTATCGGCAGTTCGAAAGTTTAAAGGTTATTTAAACCAACAGAAATAGAATGCGACAAATATCTTAAATTGTCGCAAAACTGCCTTCGTGCGCCACACCCTGGAATTTCAAAATGTTCGGGCTTCAAAAAATAATATATATATATGCGGTTAGAAATGTAAACTACAATTTGACTCGCACATCCTCGTCTGCAGACTTCAAAAATCGTATTTCTTTTTTTTAATTTTTTCATCACCAATTTGCGTTTAGAAATACATACGTTTTCGCAGAATCTGTTATTTCATTTACTAAAAAAAGGAAAACAAAAACAAAAAACGTCAATGCAAATATTTTGCTTAAAAAAAAAACTTTTTTTTTTTGGTTTACGTACAGGGAGTTTTCGAGAAAGAAAACAGTGCTCTCTTGGCCGGATAAACAAACTATGCATCACAGAAACCTCAAACTCCTTGAGAATATGAAGATAGCGGTTGAGAACAGAACGCGAATGTTTCAGAAGATGACGTGGCCTGGAATAAAAGATAATTGAGAAAACGAAATTTCTCTGTGACCCGCCGTTCAACTAAGCCTAATATCGTTTAAACGAGAAATAACATTGTGAACGTTCCTGGGATTTATACAGTCTTCTACACGTTACTGAAAAGGTAACCGATTACTATTACGATTACTTTACTGAAAAACGTCACTGCTTACAGTAATCAATTACTGCATCTCAAAAGTAACTCAAAAAGTACCAGAATGTAAATGATTGCTTTCCACGTTACTTTTTTTTTTACCTTTTATTCCGAAATTAAACATGCATACATATGTTCAAAGGGGATACATTTTGTTTATTTTTTTCATTCACACCTTGTTGAGCTTCAACAGGAGTTGTCGTTCCAAGTTCTCGTCAGTCATCTCCTCACGTTTTCTGGTTAAGATATCTGCCGCAATGCTGAAGACTCTCTCGACGGATGCGCTTGAGGGAAGACCGGTGTTGTAGCGCACAAACACTTGAAGTGCTCCGACGGATGCTTCAGTCCTCTAGGAGGCGAAGCGCTTCACTGTTGCGACCGCCTGCTAAAGTCGTTTCAGGTGGGGGCGGCGAAAAGCTGAAACAAAATTGTTCGTAGACGGATTCTGCGGAGGGTTCGCTCCGGAGAATTCTAATCCTTCTGGTATCTTGGTATCTTTTTAGTTTTTAGAGATAAAAAAGAAAAAAGTGCCCAACGTTGGCGAAACATAGACGAGTTACGCACCGGTAGACAGAGCGATATTAAGTAATAAAAACTCAACTCAATAATTTTGGCTTATTTGGAAATATATCATTGATTACTTGTAATTTATTACAAACAAATATTAAGTGAATTACAGCGAACGCTACCGCGCAAAAAAAGTCATTGAAGCGTTAAAAGCTCACAATAAAATGTGATTGATTACAAGTAATCAGTCACTTGTAACTCGTTTTGTACAAGTCTGGATTTATATCAGTGAAAAAACTTGTCAGTGAGAAATATAATTTTTCTTTCCGCTGACAATAAGTTTATTTCACTTGTATAGATGCTACAGGCGCCCTGCTCACAATGTATTTTCTTTAGTTTTTACAAAATTAGGTGTAGGTGGACGTTGGCTCACAGAGAAAGTTCGCTTTTCTCAGTTATCTTTTGATCCATGGTAATGTCATGTTCTCAAACTTTCGGATTTTATCCCATCCGGTAGCGTCACATTCTCATAGTAGTTTGAGCATTTCTGCGATGCATAGTTCATTTGCTCTGGCCAAAAAAACGCGGTTCTCTTTTCTCGGGAACTCCCTGTATTTATACAATACCGCCGGATGTGACTAAATAAACGCCAAAGCCCCCTGACCTACTTTTTTATTTTTGTTTTCTGCGCGTACACATTGAAAATTTTGACGGCGCTTTGAGATTCTCAAATATTCCGAGTGGTGACGCCTACATATCTAACCATTCCCCGTCACGCCTGGAGGCAGCACCGGAAGCTGCGCTTGGTTTCACTTCCGGTTTGCCCATTGCAAAGCCACGCGCCTACCGCGTCTGCATGAGTCCCACAAGGACTTTAGTCCGCCGCATCCACCGACCGAGCCACCGATTGCTCGAGTAACAGAAGGTCTCGCTTGGCCGAGCCCGTTGCTCTGCCCCCATCTAGGGCGACTAAAGTAAACTACGCTTAAAAAGTCCCGACTTGCGGGCGCACCGATTTTGGTGCTTAGAGCGCGCCATCTACCAGCCGCTGCACCACCTATCCACAATAAGAATAATAGCTTTCACATTCTGTATAAGAAACGACTAAATATTTTAAAACTTCATTTTGATCATTTGGATTTATTTTAATTTTATTACAGCGTCTTTATTTATTTATTTTTTGTTAGAATGAGTATAAATGCCAGATTTTATTGTCCACCACTTCTGCACGAAGTAGTACTTACAGGGATTGTTTGGTGATATCCGGAAGTTACTAAGTTTTGGCGCTGGTCACGTAGAGTTGGCTGAAATATAGTCAGATGTGATATTTATTTGATTAAAAAGCGCCTAAATATTTGTTATATCCGTTATAAATATTAATACGCAACTGCACGCCAAATTTCGCAAGTATGCGTGGCTGGTCGAGTCGTGACGTCACATCAGGCATGGTGACGTCAGAGTCGCAGGCGTTGACTTCTTCCCGGTTTTGATCAACATGGTTGATAGTGCGCACAAAGATCGTGGTCGAAGAACTGAGCTTCCCTCTGTACCGTAAATCTTGACTCTCTCGGGACGAGTTTGTTTTATTGAGACAGCAGTCAAGAGCTGTCGTGGCTCTCTTTGCATAACGTTACGTCAGGGCTTCCGCTGTTGCCAACGAAAACGCCGTGTATTTTGCTCGCGCAATCTGAGCAGTTGGGCTCCGTTTAAAATTGAATTGCTTGTGCGGAGGAAGATTGAAAATTCGGATATTTTACGGATGATACTCCTAAAAGCAATGACAATATAATTTATTTGTTTTCTGAGACACAAACGTTTACTGGACAATCTCTTTAATTTATCCTGATTGTTCAAACTTTAACGTCTAGAACGTAGGTAGTTGGAAGGATGAAGCTGGCCTAACATTCCAGGATTATAACCTCGAAGTTCATACTCTGAACGAGGCTTTAAGCGCTACAAGCGCGGAACAGATTTGAAACAGTAGTGCCTGCTGTGTCAAATGCATGTCTACCGAAGTTGAATTGACGATTATTTTGGAGGTAAAATTCACCGTTTAATTGAATTTATAACCGCAAGCACCACATGCCGACGCCGTGTGCGTCTACGAATGCCCGTTGCAGTTAAATATCCATTCTCTCAGGTTTCAATTTGTTAATTGTGAGCATTTTGCCGAACCCGCTTAATATATCGGTTACCGGTTAATTTATAACGCTTCGGATTCCGGTTACGGTTCGTGCCAAGTGAAAATATCGGTTTCGTCGTCCCAATTACGGTTACCGAAAAAAAAAAAACTTTGCTTTTACCCGGTTTACGGTTCGCGCTACAGTTACGGTTTGAGTCCTCACTCAGGGACTCAAACCACAACTAAGAAAAAATAAGGGGCTCTATATATAGATATATCTTAACAGCTCCTCGCTTCGGTCGCTCGATGGAGCCACAGCCTCACTCCAAACTACGATATATGAAGATAGGTAGATACTTTTCTTTGAGACTGCACAAAAATTCACAGCAACTGGAAACAGAAACATGAAGACGTGAAAAATGGTTAGAAACAAGGTTTCTCAACATAAAATATTATAATAGATGTCGCAAATCGCCATACAATTGTGTTGCTACGTGAAAGAGTTCTAGTTTAGCGCTAGTGGCGCTAAACCACTAGCGTTAAACAAAGTGTATAGTGGAGTTAGTGGTAAGTTAGTGCTAGAGTTAGTTAGAGTTACTGTTAGTTAGAGCTAGTTAAAGTTCGTGTTAGTTCGAGTAAGAGTTGCCAGCTAGAGTTAGAGTTAGATTTAGTGTTATTCAGAGTTAGTTAGAGTTAGTGAGAGTCAGTGTGTACTTAGTGGTGCCAACTCCACTAACTCACTGTTACACTTTTCGTGGCTTCACGTAATCTGAAAACCTAGCCTAAAATCGTTTCGCGTCAAAAAAAAAAAACAAAAAAAAACATGCTGCATGGATTGTTTGAGGAATTTTCCAAGCGTTATCACGCAGATAATCCACGCCAATTGAGCCGGTTAGCCTTGCTTGCTTCTTAAATTAACTGCAATGCGATGCTTTAGTTATAGTTTCATAACTTGGTTGGTGAATTGCAAAAAACAGCTAAATGCAAATGCAAAAAAAAAATTTGCCGGCAAGAAATTTTTTAGTTTTACGTGAACCAAAGCAAGTCTTCCGTGTCAGGTTGACAACCTCCTTCGCCTGAAAACCGCCAGTCTGTTACGCGTGGTCGCCGCAAAATCGCTGCCTTGATTCCACCCAGCCGACCGAGAAACAAAGTTATAAACAAACTAACAAAAAACCAAGTAGGGACCAAATAATTAAGGGAACGGGTCACTTTCCGACACCTCAACGTACTTGGACAGTCGAGAAAGCCAGCGAACGCTTCCGACATCAGACCGAGCGAGCACGTAGGCACCGCGCAGCGTTTCTATATTCCGCCCACCCCTAAGCTGACAGTACGGCAAGAGCCTATCCACGCTCCACGGACCAGTCACACGTGTGTGCTCCAGCACGTGATCCTGCTCCCGCCCCTTCTACCCACGCGGAATTGTGTGTATGTAACGGGCGTTCGGCTTCACCGCTGTAGATGAGAAATGGGTATACCTTTGCTCATCCAGATCGAAACGGGCATGGGTGGGGAATGATTGAACCCAAAGTTCCTATGTTCCACAGCGCGAACTTTAGTTCTGCGTTCTCCGAGCTGCGGTGCGCTAACACACTCGGCCACCGATCTACCCCCATGCCCACGCGCAGAGAACAATGTCAGGCGATGAAAGGGAGGCGGTCGACTGGTCCGTAGCGCGTAGATGACACAGCACTGCCAACTCAGGGGTGAAGTGAGCGTATAACTCGCTACCTGACGCGGAGGGGCCGAACGAATTCGCTGTCACTCGGGGGGTCCTCCCTCTAATTGAAGTTCGCGGTGGTGCCGCCGCGCCGGACGTCATGATGTGACTCGGGAGTTCAGCGACGCGGGAAGGTGACACGTCCCGCGGCGGCGAAGAGATCGCTCGCTCGCTCAGTATACTGCACTCGTGGGCCGTGCTTGTATGGAGATGAGAGATCCACTCCTGCAGCCGTCTCGAGACATTCTCAATGGGGAGAGGGCTTCATTTACCCGCCGGGTCTGTTCTGTGTTCGCTTTGGATGGCGGGAGGTTCGCAACAAACGCGCGAATTCGTTAAACTTTTCAAAGAAACTCGTCTTGTGCATCGAGCTGATGCACCTTCTTCGCTAAGGTCGCTGACGACGTGTCTGTCTGGCGCTGTGTCGAGAGAACGTACGAGGCGTCCCTGCATGTCGTTACGACAGTTTATGGCTATACTCCGTGTCACCTCACGATGAACCGCAACAGACGCTACTTGAGATCCCGGCCAATGCAATGCAGCGCGAGTGTCAGGTCACCTGACCTACGGGGGCAGTGCAGCGTCTAGTAATTTCTACCCCCCCCTTTTTCCCTTTCCCCTCGTGAATTTCGTACACAAAGTACATAAACCTATGAGATATACGCCCCCGGAACACCTCTGAAAAATTTGCAATATATCTCTCTGATTGGCAATCCTGGATATAAACTCCCGGCAGCGACGCGCAGGCAGCGCAGTCACGTGGCACGTTTACAGCGCCAGATTGGTTAATACGACTCGTAGTGCCCCCACGGTCCACCATAAAGTACAGTCGGTGGCAGTTTAACGACCTCGCCCGAAAAGAGCGTCGTTACACGGTCTGGGAAGGTGCATACGCGACTCGTGCGGATGGTGTTCATCAGCTGACACGCGGAGAGCGGATTTTCAGACTCGCAAAGATTGCGCGCTAAGACTCGGTCCGTTAGTCTGGGCTAGCGGAACGTTCTGAGTGGCTCGGAACTTCAAGGAGTCATGAAACAATATCGAGTTGGAATGTCCGTGACTTTGCAGGGGCGTACTATAGTCCTAGTCTCGCCCAAGTATACTCGCACATACCTCCACTGATTCAGTAGCTTCTTTGTCGCGGTGAAACTGCGAGGGTAAAGGGGGACTATTTCTTTCAGTGTTGCCTTCGCAAAGCTTGATGACGTAATTGTGGGCCGAAGCAACCCACCTGACGACAGTCGAACGCGGCTCATTGATTATGGAAACGAGAACTGCGTGAGCACTCGACTTCGGCTCATAACATTCGATGCCTCGGCAAACACTCGGGTAGTTGCTCGTGTCCAAACACTGCGGTGATGAAAATAGCCGAACTCTAAAGCCCGGTTCACACAGTTGCGTTTGACTGCGTTTGACTGCGTTGCGGCGAGCGAGACAGCCAGGACATCCCTGCTGCTTATATCGCGTGCCAAGAAGATTCCATTGAATTGGATTCCACGCTTCGCACGAAACACAGATGCGCCGGTGACTCGCTTTCGGTTCTCGCCGCAACGCAGTCAAACGCAGTCAAACGCAACTGTGTGAACCGGGCTTAATACTGCCTGGAGCTCAGCACGCGTTTTCTACTTCGCCGACCCGAGCACGTGGCTATGATTAAACGTTGGCGGCATAGGATAGGCACCAGGCCACGAGGCCGCTTGTTATGCCTCCGAGTTGAGGGGATGAACGAAGCTCACATTTCTCGAAATTTTTTGGCGACTGCCCATTGCCTAGAAATAAAAACTCAGCAAGGTTATTCAGTTATTAACGTTAGGAAGTCATTCTATGTAGAATTTAGCGAAAGTAGAAAAATCGTTACACGGGCCGGGTGCGGCTAATGAAAACGGTGTTTTGCACCCGCTATGTGACGATGCTGATAATGGAAACTTTTAGCGAACCGTTACCGTGTTCCGCGTACCGCGCTACAGGAGTCTTTGAACCATGAGCGCGCGCCCGAGTGATACCGTGACCGCGCGCATGCTTCAAAGGCTTCACTACTGCAGTACCCGGAACACGGTAACGGTTTACTAAAAGTCCCCAACTTATATAGACCTAAGCACACACACACACACGAAAAAAAAATCAATCTGCGCTGCGACATTGAACGCGACGTAAGAACATGAAACATGATGTTCAGTGTCACAGCGCATACTGTCTTCTCCTTGGGTGAGTCTCCAGCCGTATTCGACGACCTCCCACTAAGATGCCGAGAATCGGCTCCCTCAAGCGCTTTGCGGAAACGTATTTAGCGCACCAGATTTCTCCGAGTCACCGACAATTCAAGAAACGCAGGGTGTGGCCTCGTACGTTCACGCTTCTCGCTTCAAGATTCTCGTTCAGCGTTATTATCAACTGATCCCGCAATATGATTGGCTGCGGAGCAATACGATGATGCTCGGGATTTGCCACGCCCTACGCTTCTTGAGCTATATGTGTCTATAAAGCGTTTCATGTTTTTTTTTTTTAAAGTTTCATTTATTTTATTTGTGTAACGTAACAATACACAATCAGATCGGGAATAAACTGGCCTTCGTTTGAAAGCTGCGCTAATTGTAACAACCGTCGTTGGAAAATGTGTGCTGGAATCTCTTCTTCCTCTCGTATACTGCGCTGCCAACTTTGGCAATCAAAAGTAGCCAGGCTACTAGTGATCATCTTTTGCGTTGAGGTAGGGCACACTGCACGTCTGCATCGAGGCTCGCGCAAAAGATGCGCATTCCACGCACTAAGGTATATCCGGCGACGTCCCAATAATGTTTCGTTTCTTTGAGCCGAAGCCGGTGAAAAGCTGGACGCTGTATACGAGAATAAGAATTAAACGAATTACGTCTAAATGACAGTTCGCTCGAGTTAATTGAGTTGGCGATCATTAGGTTAGCCGAGCTTCCTTTATGCGTTTTGCGAAGCTCGATGAACCGCACCGCTGACTCGGAGATCACAATTTCTCCGATAATTTAATGAACTGCGATAATCGAATGTGCGCTTACAAACGTCCAAGCATTTTAAACAGGTCCTCTTATCTCGTCCTTTCAAAACGAAAAGAAGCAACAACAAAAAGGAATGATGTTACGTGTTGTTAGCTCTTGCTGAGGAACATTTCACTCGCTCCGAAAGAAGGTTACATCATCTTCGTATTGCCTGCAGTCTGTTTTTTTTTTTTTTCTGCATGGATTGCTGAAAGCTCTTAAAAGAGCGCAGGATACAATTTTCTGCCTCTGAGTGCGCTCGCGCGCTATATAATAAAATCGCTCCATTCGCTATTTAGGATAGAAGAAAGAGCAAAAAGAACATTCACCGCGGCATAAACCCCATATTCGTTGCCACATCTCTAACGCTAGGTTTGTACCTTTCTTGAGCCTTCGACTCTGCGTGAGCTCCAGTTTCACAGCTCAGGATCACGTGTAGCTAAATATGTATACACATACAGAGACGGGTATTATACATGTACATTGTTTGGTACGTACGTTTATAGAGCTGAGTATTCGCATACTTCATAGAGTCGATAATACATGTAAACCTGAGTATACACATGTGCAGAGTTTGTATTTCCGCGACTTCGTAGATTTGGTTGCACTCGATGATGTATGGTTCATTCAACTCCATATCTTCGATTATTTCCTCTTCGTAGACCACTTAGGATGAAGAAAATGCCCGTGATATAGAGTTCAGTGCACACTTGCATAAAGTTGAGTATACACATTGATAGAGTTGAGTATACATATACATATAGAGCTGAGTATACACATATTTGGAGTTGAGCACATATATATATATCGAATGCAGTCAGAAGGCGGACATCTGAAATACACGACACACCGTGGGGCGACGTCTTCGAGTACTCGCAACCAAAAACCCCTAACGCAGAAAAAAAAAGGATTTTATTTTTAGAGAAATATTTTCAAAATGCGTTGGTGGTCCCTAAAAAAACCGGGTCGCTCATAATTCTAGGTCTCCGCGATAGTCAAGGGGGCGAGGAAGTGTCGTTCGGCGGCTCCGCGACGCTCTGCTCGGCGGATGACGGTGCACATTGAATCTGACCTTCGGAGACGGCCGAGCCTAACGACGTATTTGAAGTCGTGACGAAGATGGATGTCCGACTATTATGCTCTGCCGAGCCGAAGGTGGCGCCCCATCCTTTTTTTTAGCGAACACTTCCCTCTCTTCAAGAAGAGAGAGGCATTCGATACGCTGAGTGATCGGCGTCGGATAAACATCATTGTGCCTCCGGCGTTTACGCTCACCGCGCCCGCATCCCTTTGATTCTTCCCAGATTTCACGCTTGTTCTCTCTTTCTCCTTCTCTCTATCTCTCTCTCGCTTTCTTTCTCTCTTGAAGTCGGTCGGCTTTATCCGATGGTGAGAGAGAAAACAGATAACAACAGAGAGCCTGGCAAAAAAAAAAAATTGGTTTGCTCTTTATGTTTATACAGCCTTGATGGGGAGATGCGCCTCAACGGGTAATTGATCTCTTAGCTGTAGATGAGAAATTTAGCCAGTGCGGTACAACCGCTAACCTGGGGTTTTTAGCGTGCATTGCGCAGTAGTGATCACACGAACGCGTGCCGGTACGAAACTCATCCAGATCGAAACGGGCGAAGTCGGTGGGGAATCGAACCCAGGAGGTTCCCAGCGCAAGCTGGGAACCTCCTGGGGACGAACCCTTTAAGTCGGGGGCAGCCGCACACGGAGGTCGCAAAATACATAAATAACACATAATCAAAAAACAAAAAAAAAGGGGGGGGGGGCGAGGTTGAGAATAGGTGACAAACCGAATTACACACTTCACATAAAAAGAAACTGCCTACGGAGAACAGACAAGGAGACACCACCCAGCATCTTGTACAAAGTAAGGGACAATCGAGAGAAGCCGCACACGGAGGTCGCCAAGTACATAAGTGACACCTTAGTTAAACAAATAAAATAGCACAAAAAAGACAAGGACAAGAAGTATACAGGACAAGCTAACTACTACCTTTGAGGTGACACCTCAAAGGTAGTAGGAAGTACGGAAATGCAGGATGTACGGAAACTAACTAAACAACACAATGAAGGAAGGAAAACGCACCGTCCAGTTCCATCCTTAAACTCAGTACCATGGAATTCTAGGTCCAAATTATTATTACTTATGGTCGTTATCATGCTATTTATACGATAGCGCCTCAATTGTTACAAATATTCCCGTGCTTCTATTTATTCCTTATTTTATTGTGTTAAATCGGTATATAAGGTATGACTCGCGTTGTTCACGTTCCCGATTTGATTTGGATCCGGACTCTAAAAGTGTCTGGATCGTAGAACTTTCGATCGTTTAGTTGGCTGTGGGCTTCTCGGATGTAGTCATCTTTTTTTAGTATGAGAATTGCCCCACCTTTATTTGCGGGTTTTATTATGATGCCAATCCTATAGCCGCTAGTAATATTAGGGATTCTTTCTCAGATTTCGTTAAGTTGTTTCTCTTTCCCCCGTGACTGCGATGTTCCCGCGAAATATCCCGTTGTATGGCGGCTCTATACAAGTCCAGTCAATTGTCGCGCTCGTGGGTCGCGAGTGCGGTTTCTGGGGTTCGGGTGGTTTCTCGAGAAAGTATTCGCGTAGCCTTAGACATCTGGCAAAGTTGTCCAGGTCTCGAAGGATGTGAAATTCGTCGAAATAACCGGTTGCCGGGCAGAACTTCAGACCCTTTGATAGTGAATCCAGGAGAAAAGCTTACCGGAAAACCGGCGGATGCGGAGAAAAGCTCACCGGCCATTGAGCGTATCCGGAGAAAAGCTCACCGTTTTTGTTTTTCTTCTTCTTCATATGAAGGCTGTTGGATTCTGGGTAACATATATCAATTTATTATCATTAAAATTCGTCAGCTTTGTAAAAAAGGAAATGTCCTTTTTGTAATATTTGTTAAGCTCATTGGGTATATTGCTCCCAAATGAATAATTGCGGGCGAGTGTTTTTGTGGTTTACTCTCTAGGCAGCGAAAGCCTAACTGAAAACTTTATGAACTTGAAGAGGAAGAAAAAGTTTGAAAACGTAATAATATCTGCCTAAAACGTAAAAAGAAAACCACAAAAGCAACTGATGCGTAGAACGCCCCTGCGTGTTTTGTAAACATTGCGGATACATAATTATTAATTAGAGCGAATCTGTAGCACGCCGCACCGACTCTGAAAGATTAATGGTTGTGGAACAACACTTATTTCAACCACACCGCTTATGCCACGGAAGTTATGAGCGTTCACGTTTAAATATGACAAACCCTCAAGAGAAAAGAAAAATAGGTCTGCGGCTTAGGATAATAATTGAAGATGACTCCAACTGTTACGTGCTTCCTCATAGGTGTTTTTTTATACTTTGTTTGTGTTTTATGTGATTGTCCCCCAAGGACGGGGTGGGGTACTCCACGGAGCTTATTCGCGCAAGGTCATTTCAAGATTGACTTTTTTTTTTAAACAAGCAATCTTTTTTTTTAAATTTATGCTCATTCATGTTCACAGGAAGTAAAAAAAACAAAAAAAAACTAAGGCGCACTTTTGTAAACTTTTGCGTATTTCTGTGTGTGTGAGAATTAACGACTGAGAAGAGATCGGCGCTGGAGCGAAAATCAATGGCAACAGATTGGAACAAGTTACATTTTCCCAGAAGACAAATTTAAAGTTTACAGCTACACGTTTGTGCTTGGGTGGCTCAACAATTGGCCCTTTTCGTCTTCGCCCGGCGCTATGAATGCCTGCTTCGCTCATGAAGGCTGTCGAGCAAGCCTGCCGCCACCGCCTTCTGTTCTAGCCGCCATGTGCCGTCGATTTCGCTGGAGTTGCCAATAGTCGCCGACAACTAAAGGAACGCACGGGGCGGCTCACCATGTTTGCGCAAATGTTTTCGTAAACGCCACGAGTCGACGGTCCGAGCGACGAGCGTGTTTCAAGGGATCGTCACCAGATGGCGCAACTTGTCGACACCCAGTCGCTTTCACTTCTCTCCCGACTGATAGAAAAAAAAATAAAAAAATAATAACGCTCTGGTGAAGGTAAACCTAATTGACCTCATTTCTAATCCTGTTCGCCCTGGATTTAAAAAAAAAAACGCGCATTGACAGGCTTACGTACGTAGAAGTGAATATGCATGCGCTTGCACACATGCACACGTAGATATACATATATTATATACCGTTTATTTAATCCATCATCAGTTGAATGGTTTGACACGAGGCTCGTACGGTGGAAAGTCCAAAATTAAGCCACAACTATATACCTTCATACTTCAAAAATGCTATACTTTACATACTGAGGTTTAAAGAGCAATCACGCCACTAAACTCGCTGGGCATTTTTTTTAAGACTACAAAAAAGGCATTTGTACGTCGTTTAAAGTGACTTAGATGGATGGTCAACGTCGAGAAGCACGTCCTGTGTACGCGCGTTTCAAGCGAAACCTGTGAATACGCGTGATGGAAGTTCGGACATGTCAGAGATGGAGTTCTGGGCCTTTTTTCGAAGTGGAGAGACGGGGCAAGAACTGAAAACGAAAACAACAAAATGGTATACCGCAATCTGTATTTCGCTCAAACAGCTTCCCAAAAGGTTATCTCTCAACGATCAACAAAGCTAAACAAAAAAGTACTCTGAATTAACAGTTAATGTTGCTGTGGCCAACCTAAAAACACCACCTAATATTTTACCTGGCACTTCGTGGGCCTTCCCCTACTTCCACTCCTCGCCCCGCCACCCCCCCCCTCCAAAAAAAACGCGGATTGAAAAGTTTACGTACGTAGAAGTGAATATGCATGCGCTTGCACACATGCACACGTAGATGTACATATATTATATACCGTTTATTTAATCCATCATCAGTTGAATGGTTTGACACGAGGCTCGTACAGTGGAAAGTCCAAAATTAAGCCACAACTATATACCTTCATACTTCAAAAATGCTATACTTTTACATACTGAGGTTTAAAGAGCAATCACACCACTAAACTTGCTGGGCATATTTTTTTTAAGACTACAAAAAAGGCATTTGTACGTCGTTTAAAGCGACTTCGATGGATGGTCAACATTGAGTAGCACCCTGTGTACGTGCGTTTCAAGCGAAACCTGTGAATACGCGTGATGGAAGTTCGGACATGTCAGAGATGGAGTTCTGGGCCTTTTTTCGCATTGGAGAGCAAGAACTGAAAACGAAAACAACAAAATGGTTTACCACAATCTGTATTATCGCTCAAACAGCTTCCCAAAAGGTTATCTCTCAACGATCAACAAAACTAAACAAAAAAGTACTATGAATTAACAGTTAATGTTGCTGTGGCCAATCTAAAAACACCACCTAATTTATTACCTGGCACTTCGTGGGCCTTCGCCCTCCTTCCACTCCTGCCCCCCTCCCCCCCCCCCCCCCAAAAAAGAAATAACGAAGAAAAAATACAAAGACAAAAAAGACAGAAAAAATAAAAACTGAAGAACATTAACTTAACGTGTGTCAGAGAGATACTTGCACGAAACTGAATCCCGCTAATTTGTATAAAATTTCAATTACTTCCCGAGGAACCCACGATCGCGTGACGGCTGCCATACAACTAAGCTTGGACTTGGCGCACCTCAGAAACTCTATCACTGGTCGTGTTTATAAACAGCGCGCACACTGAGCGAAGAGGAGCAGCTCTCAACGTGCCCACAAAACGTTTCCGTGAAGCAACACACGCGCGCACGGAGACGCACACACACGCCTACACATACACCAAACACACGCAAAGAACGCCGAACTGCGAGCGCACTAATGTCTCAGGTTACGGCTCGTGCTCACGCATCGGGCGGCCGCCGAGGGCGTTCGTGACGGGAGGCTCGGTGGGAGGCTCGGTTAACCCTAATTCTCGGTACGTACGTGGCGTGCTCGGCGCTATCCCGCGGCTGGGGCACTTGTGGTGGGGCGGGAGATCGACCATTATGGAATCTAGCGGCTAACGGAAGCGTTACAAGCCGCTCGGCACCGCCATGGACGTACATAAATGTAACTCCCAGGCAAAGGAGTGCCCAGCAGCGTGTATAGCGATGGTTTGGAGATGGTGGACGTTTGCAAGCAACCACCTATACCGGACTATGCCGTAATGATATACTCAAGCGCGTTCGAGCTCGAAGGCGCTGTCATTGGTGCGATGTCGTCATCGTGAGCACACTATTAATTTCGGTGTGAAATTATATATATGCATTTTTTTTTTGCTCTCTCGCAGTCTATTAAAGCAAGCATGCATAACAAATAGGCCCTTCGTATGCAATTCAACTCTCGGTGATCAGAGATTCCAAAGCAATTCGGAGTGCAAATTGGTCTGCTTCTTTTGCAGGGCTTCAAGGCAGCTTGCTTTGAGGTCTACCCTCTATCCTTCAAGCAGAGCCAATCAGAGCTCGGCATTCTGACGTCACCGCAACCCGTGCTCAAAAAGCAGACGAACTTGCGCTCCGCGCACTCTCTTCTTTAACTTCCTGGTTGTACTGTTGAGTGCGAAGTTTCTGTCATAATAGTCATTACAAAGGATCCATTGAAATTTATTACAGGTTCTAAATTAATTTTTATAAAAGACAGCGCAAAAATTTATATATAAAAACAAGATTTTTTTGAAATTTTTTTACAATTCTGTTTTTAATGTTGAATTGTTTAAAAGTTGCATGCACGCCTTTCCGTACAGCTTCTCATTGTTCTTAAACTAACGAGAGACCAGCCGAGTATTTTTGTGGAAGGTAAATCTTGGCTCGGTTATTGGTGCCAGCTCTTTTTCACAAGTGAGCGCTCGTCTCTCGCACCTGTCTTCCCTTGATCCCTGTTGTTGTTTTTTTTCTTCTTTTTTGCGCACTGTATTATAGTTGCAGCTGATAAGGCTCATTCACACTGCCCCATTTTCTTACGTTAAGTTACGTTACGTATAAGTCACCGAAACATTCGTGTCTCGAATCTCGTGTGTCATGCTTTCTCCTTGAACTGGTATCCTCGCTCAATATGAAGCAAAGAGGTCCCGGTGACTTCAACGTAATATTTCGTAACGTAAATTAACGTAAGAAAATGGGGCAGTGTGAATGACCCTTTAGTGCTCCTTCCTGGCATCCCCCAGCGGCCTCCGTTCGCAATAGAGAGTTTTAGTAGATCGTTCCGATGACTCCTATAACGATACCCGATACTCTGCCTCCGCCTTTGGGCTTACATATATAGTATCGTTATCGGGGGTATCGGAGGTATCGGAACGATCTACTAAAACTCTCTATTAACTCATATGATCGCGGAGCGCGCGCCACCCCATCACCGTCGCGCTATCGCTCTTCGACGCCACCAAATCTTCGGGATTATGGAAGGTTCTCCGGCGCGTCTACAAAGTAATTAATTAAAAGTGAGTTCTATACAGCGAAAAAGCACGTCTCACTGTTGTTTGCTGGCCAGTAGCACATCTCGCAAAAGCCTTCCTTAAAATCACAGATCTAAAATACATATCCTATACTACTATTCTACAAAAAAAAAAACATACATATTTTTTTAATTCGTCGACTATAAGCAATAGACCATTTGCTATATTACCCAAGCATCAAGGAGAATGCAGGGATTGGTGTTCCACGCGCCGCACGTGCTGGCCTCAGCAGCAGTAAATCTTATAAAGCAAATACCTAAAACAAATGGCATCTTGCACGCGCGTTCGTCGATACTTTCTTTTGGTTATTTACTTCGAATATTTTATACAGGAAAGGCGTGCGCGTGTGGCGTGGAACACCAATCCCTGCATTCTCCTTGATGCTTGGGTAAGACAGCAAATGGTCTATTCTCCTGATGCACGTCCTTCCACAACGCAACAGCAGCCGGTGTCAACCACAGCGCGCTTTTTGATGTCGTTTGCAATTCGCATATTAATTCAATACCAACTAGCCCAGTTTTCGACACCTCTTCAAGCACGTTTTCGTGAAATCACTATTCTTGACTTCTTTTAGACTTCTTTTTAAAATGTTGTTTGAGGTCAACAGTCAAAAGCTCAAGAGCGGGCTGTCGAGACGTCCTCTCCGCGATAGTCCCATAGGCTCCGCCGGGAAGACTCAGGTTAGGCGAAACATATGTACATTTGATTCACGTCTACTTAGCCACCCACGTTCATCTTTCACTAAAAAACACAGGATTTTCAACATCACTTTTCACACATGAAATAAGGAATGCACCAAAAATGCAGCCCTGAAAATAAGAAAATGTTTTAAACAATTAAAATTTTGGCGGAATGGGACGTTCGTGGCGCCCATGATGAGCCGCAGCGACTAGAGTAATGGATCAGCGCTGTATTGTTCCAGAGTTAGAAGGATTGCCTCGTAGTTAAGGCAGTGCTCGTGCAGAGCTTGAGTCATTTAGACTGCACTCACGCTCCTTAGACATCATGCAAAATACACGGTGTTCTCTGAAGACGTAAGACAAAATTATCGGCGGACACGCATGAATCATGTTTGAAGGATGTTTCTTTCAGACACATGTATGTTTTGAACATGTCTACAGGCAGGTTTTGTATGAACAATGTGAAAGGTTTGTCGTTTTTGGTAGGAACGCGCATCAGAGAGTGTCTGGAGACTGTCTTTTTGTATGATTTATTAGCAGTGGAACCGCGACTTTAGCGATTATCGTAGTCGGCTACGAAGTTTCGTCTATAAAGCGCTCTTCGAATAAGAAACATCAAACCTCAAGCATATTCTATAAGTTTGCTTTTATACTTTGTCTTAAGTACCCACTTCTATAACTTTTAAAATCCCAGAAAAGTCAGCAGGTTAATGTCTATAAATTTAACTGTGATAAATGGTTGAACATGCATGCATAAAATT
The DNA here is from genome assembly GCA_037355805.1 of Ixodes ricinus. Taxonomy (NCBI): domain Eukaryota; kingdom Metazoa; phylum Arthropoda; class Arachnida; order Ixodida; family Ixodidae; genus Ixodes; species Ixodes ricinus. The sequence goes on from JAZHYW010010463.1 coordinate 127,812, forward strand.
AGAAAGATGATAATCGCATTAAATTTGTCCTTCTGAAACCCCATGCCGACATGCGTTTCTTTTTTTTCTTTTTTTAATAATTTTGTTGCATTGATGTTTGCCTTAATCGTAAGACTGCTCAGAAAGATTGCGTTTAAATAAAGCTGATTTACTTTAGTTAGAACGTGCTGTGTGTTCTGGTGTATATAGCTTACTTGAAGTAGATTTTGCTAAATCTGACTTTTACTTTTTTTATGACGATCGACAGTTATTTTGATACTTTGTGTAAAGTACTTCACTGAACAATATCAGCGTGAACAACCCGCCATGCTCATTTGGCGCACCTACCAGTCTTTGAAAGCGATCCGGTCTAAACAAGGACTGGAGTTCAATGTTTTGGTTTCGGTCTCAGAACTATTCGACAAATCGGGATATATATGATGGGCATCGTGGGATCACGGTCGTAGCTTAAGGCCAGATCGAATGTTGCCGCTTATGTTGTGTGTGAGTGTAGATGGATTTCCCGCATATTGTGCTTGACACAACACCAAAATCTTTCCAGATCCAAACAAGTCCCACATCACCATATGACGGGGTCGTTCTGCTAATGACGAACCGATGTTAATCACGGGACCATTAAGGACTTACTTTACCCCCATTCTACGCAGAAGCAAACAGGCATGCGAAATTGCTTTGTTTCTGTACCACTCCGCGGAAGACTACACTGCGAAAACGCCAGATCAACATTGAAAGTTTGACTTTGTAAGCATCGTTTTAGCTTGGAAAGGCTCGTCCGATGTCCACAAAATATAATTTATATCACTATCGTTTCATATTGGTCCAGTCATGTTTCACCCTGGACGTTTGCCGGGGTCTGTCTGTTATGGCCACTCAGCCTGTCCGTTGTCATGACCACGGACAACTCGAACGCGTCTGAAACCTCATTAATTTGCTCTTGACAAAAACGATCCTAGTCAGAGGCACTGATCGCTTACTCCGCCACCCGTGGGTTCGTCGGCGTTCGATGGTAGCGCTTCGTAAAATACATGTGTATTGCCGCGAGGGAATCGATATCATATTTACATCACAACATTCGTCATTTACAAGTAGCGCGGTGCAGTTGATCACACCAGCAAACGAACAAAAAACTGATTACGCCCGTGAGAAAGAGGATGTTTACTCGAGTGGAAGATTACAAGTACAATGCTTTTAGATCAGGATGTCGATTGCCGAGACGAACGTATGCCTGTCTCACTTAATAACCTGGAACAGGCGCCAGCAGTCTGTTTAAAAATAAAAAAGCGAGCTTCCGGTTTTTATATTTGTTCAATAATTTTGGAAAGCAATTGACTTCATCTTTCATTTTTTGCTATAATGAAATACTTTAAGGACTACAAAATATAATATGCCAGCGCTCCTCTAATTTTGCGTCACGGCAGACCCGCAGCCATGTTAAGAGTCATTCACGGACTCGCATGGAATACATTAATATGACAACAACGTGCTGCTTGCATCGGGGAGCTCACGTTGCCGAAAATCGGAGAACGTTGATATCCTGCGGACGAGCCCCAGACAAAGTGGTCTAGCCTTGGAAAGCGGAAATGGCAACACCTATTGGGCACTTCCTTCAAGAAAGGTTATATCAAAAGTGAAGCCGCAACTAGACGTCAACAACAATGCGCTATGACTTCTGAAACGTTTATTAGAGACGCAAAGACGTTCGGTGAGACAATTTCAACCCTGTTCAGTGCCTTGCCTGTTGCTGGCGGAGCAATCCCTAAATCAATGGGCCCCCTCTCTCCCCCTTCCCCCAATCCCGGTCACAACAGTTTCATAATTGCTGACGTATACCACTGTTTCAAGATTGGGAGAACCTGAGTGAAAATTATATTCCTAAGCGAGTCATCCCCCAGAAATAAAAGGCAGAAAATAATTTATAAAAAAATAAACTAATATAAATCTATTAAAAAATTGACAGCGGCTCTTAATTTTAAACATTTATAATGCATGAAATGCAGTATTTGGGAGCAATTGTTTTAATTGTTTGGTAGATTTTAAACAGTCGTTCCGGGAGTAAAGACCCTATACTTTTGTCGATTTGGGGGAAACGGAATTGGTGTGTCACATGAACGGGGAGGGGAAGGGAAGGGAGGCAACTAAGTAGAGGGAGAGGGCACTGTAAGACGGTGACGAGAGGAACTGGGAGAAGGAGAGTGAGGAAAGGAAGGGGAAAGAAATGGAGAAACTAAATGGGTGTCACATGATCAAGGAAATGGTAGGTGGAGAGAGGGCACCATGGGAGGAATGGGAAAGAGACGAGGAGAGAAAAGTAGGAGGGAGAGTGAAAAAGGGGGAGCGATAGAGATGTAGGTAGGTAGGTGGAGAGGAAGGGGAGAGGGGGAAGGGAGGGTTTGGGAGGACACCCTAGGAGGGGAATGGATAGGGAAAGAAGGGGAAGGGGAAGGGAGCAGATGGATGGGGAGAGGTAATTGGTGCGCCACGTGTCATATATTTTCTTGCTAAACTTAGCGGAGAAATGAATTGTTAAGTAGATCACGTGACATCAGGTCACGTGACTTCGATTTCACGCTCTAAATATTGCGGGGAAAAAGGGTTGATGCTCAGATCACATAACGCCAGTTTTCCCGCTGTATTTAGCGAGGAAACTGAATTGATATTTCGGTCACGTTACGCCGATTTTCTCGTTAAATTCAGCGGGGTAACTCATGTAGTGCTTAGGCCACGTCAATTTCCCTGCTAGATTTACTGGAAAATGCGCGGACGGACGGACGGGCGAGCAAAATCTTGGGATTGGGGGATTCTGCTAAAAAAGCATTTCATGTTTTAAAACCACGGTAATCTTTTTGTTCTCACGCATTTTAAATTTAATATATGCCAGGACATAGAAAGCAGAGAAACGAAAGATACCCAACACGACTCCATTATAACGCTCGGAATTGTTTGTAAGATTGCACGTTTTACCCAAAGTACCATGTATGACACACATTGAAACGCTTTCGCCATCACCGAAAGCGTCTGCTAGTTTAAAACTAGGAAAATACCGTGAATTGATAGCAAACGAGACACTTTCCCCGTCTTCGCCCCAGGTTGCGTGTACCAGTTTATACTCCTGAACTCGTCAAACTGTCTGGCTGCGAAATATGAACTTCGGTGCAGCGGATTGCAGTGCTATGGTTGGCTCTGCTATAGTGCCAAGCCTTCGAACCAGATGAAGTCGCTCCCGGTGCTACGAGCTGATGATCCAAGAGAAACCTTCTGCATCTGAACATTTGCGCTTGAGCATGACCGACTGCGTTATGACCGCTTGGGACTGCTTACTACACTGGCGCCCTCTATTGAGTAGCCCTGGCACGCTTCCAGACTGCGAATACTCCCCGATTTTGCAGTATTTCTGAGATAAAATCTACACACTATCAATCAGAAATGGACGGCGATAACATTGTCGGAATCATTTCGAGCTCATGTTGAAAAAATGGATGCGTAAATAAATTATGAAATATACGCAGATCGGTATTGTTGCAGGGTGGTTGCGACGTTGTTGGTCCCACTTAGAGGGAAATGTGCGAAGCATCCTAAAGAGCCATGGTGCAGTCGGTTACAGTAAAGCTCAAATGTCTAAACTAGTATCAAAGCGTCAAATTAGACTTCCCTTGCAAAGATAAGCGCTTAAACGCACCTACGTTCGAATGACAGGATTGGGAAGGCCGCCGGCAGTTTGAACACCGATCAGAGAAGGGGGCGAACGAACTAAAAAAATAGTCGCTAAACTTTGTGAAACAACTTTGGCGGCGCGCTCATGTTCCAAGTTCATTACGATGCTTGTTAGGTAGGGCGCTTAGGTGTTCACTTGGCTAAACGTATGTCCTCGAGGCATTAGCGAAAATGTAACAGTTGTAAAGTAAGCAAAGTGTCCATCTGCAATGTCGCTCTCATACTTTTGAACCGCATCGAAGAAATCACTTTTGTAAAAATATTTCTTTTTTCACTATGCTTATTTTTTTCTTTCTTTTGAAAATCTTTAAGTCTAAGATCAAACGTGTTCGTGCTGACTGATTTCATTAAGAGGGTATATTGGCGGCTAGCGTCTAATATGTTTGATATGAATAAGCATTTCGAATTGAGAAACTTCCAAACAGATGACCTCACTTCGAGTTGTTTTTATCAAAAACGATTCCTTAAACGATTTAAACAAAAAATATCTTGGAGCTTTCTTTTCGTTGTTCTTCAAAAAATTTTATATTTTTGACCGTTGTTCAAATGACAGAAAATGTGTGATAACCAGCATTGAAGAGCTGTGCAGTCGGAAATTTCGAGAGAACGGCAGATACGACGCACTCGAACTACAAACAAACTCTTTGTGTTTTGACAAGAGAAAAAAAAAGAAGATCGAGCGCGCATTTATGTTAGCCGACTACTTTGGTATATATTTACAAAACGCATTTCTAATCCGTAAGCCATCGCTACACTTCGGGACAAGGCCGCATTTTTACGTGCGATGTCGTGCCAAGACGTTTGAGACATCAGGGACCTTTAGCGAACCGTTACCGTGTTCCGTGCACAGCACTACCGGAACCCCGGGGATACCGTGACCGCGGGTCGCGCGCTTGAACGCATGCTTCAAAGTTCCGGTGATGCGGTACGGGGAACACGTTAACGGTTAGCTAAAAGTACCTATTACGCAATTTCAACCGAGTTTACAACAAAAAACGCAAAGTCTTTTGCCAGAACTACAGCAGACGCAGAACTATAAAAAAAATAATAATAATGGGCCATATTTTTTGTTCTCGCTTTACACACATAGGACACTCCGCATTCGCCAAGTAGTGAGTTGGTGGAGGCGGCAGGCGTCATTTTCATTCAGAACACTGTCCTGCACGGATAATTTTTCTCAGCCTATTCGTTGCCGACGACGACTCCCTTAATTGCCGGCGCTCGAATGAAAGCCGCCTAAATCTTTTCTTTGTTTGTGCTTACAACATCAGAAAAAGAAAACGAAAATAACTACCGTGTGTTAACTGCCGACACTGAGTAACCCAAGTCTGAATGGCCTCGAGCATAAGAGGCATCAAGGATCCGACTAAGGGTTGCTACTTTTTGGACAATTAAGAAACCCAATTAGAAAAACTCGTTCGGGGAGTATTAGTCGCAACGCGGCCTCTTTGTCCCTTTCTCCTCCTCGAGTTACGGTGGCAGAAGTTTACACTGGTGCAGACAATTACCAAAATGGCTCTCCTTTTTCACCGAACTGCCAAACGCGAAACTGGCTTCATGCGTGCGAACCAGGACATTCGCTATTGTTACCATTCCAAGCCGAAACGACTTTAATGACCCGTTCAAGGATGTTTTATTTTTCTTGTATATTTTCCCCTCTTAGTCGGTTTTTATGTATTATCCTATTATAGTCGGTGACCGGTAAAAAAATCGGCAACCTATGAGCCTCAAAATTATTCATATCACTACCCCAGGAAATCGTGACCACCAGTATTCTTGTTGGGATTAATTTCGTGATCACACCTAACGAACTTTTTTTCTTTTAGGGCGAAGCTCCTTAAGGTCCAGCCTTGTCCGTCCGTCCGTCGGTCCGTCCGTTCGTCCCATCTGTCTTCTTTAAAAAAAAAAAAAATGTTTGCACTGTCGACAGGATTCGAACCTGCACTCTAAGAAAAAAACGGAGGAGAAAGGTAGCAACAGCGACTGTTCCTCCTTGTTGTGGTCAAGTTGCCCAGAGAAGGGAGGAACGGAAGTTTGGATGAAAGGAGGAGGTCCAGTTCCTCCCTGTCTAGTTGGCGCAGGGGTAGAACATCGCACTACTGACCAAGTGGTCGAAGGTTCGATCCCTGGAAGGAGCTGGTGTTGTTTTTTTGTTTTTTTTCGTTAAGTTTTTTTGTTAATTATTTTTTTTATTTACCAAAACAGGCATAAAGAAACCCAGACCGATGGAAGGAAAATTAAAGTCCTTATTATCCACTGACGCCAAGCTTCATCAGCGCGCTGTTTGATAAACAAGATTTGGGCACCCAGGTTGGATCTAAGCCGTTTACGCAGGGGCCAAGACGACGAGGTCGGTCCTTCAGTCGTTTCTTTTGCCGTGGCGTTTTCGACATTCATAAAGAAAGAAGTTTAAACACATCCGTCATAAACCGCTAAACTTCGAAACGATGCCGACACTGCTACGTACACTGGGCGGCTGCGATCAGCTGCGATAGCGGCGGGCTTCGGGCCTCGGCTGCCTCGGCCTCTTCGGCCACATATCATAGATGCACATATCGTAACTCGGCTGCCTCGCGCCTCGACTGCCGGGCCCTGACCCTGGCTGCGACCACTGCAACCAGCGGTGCAAAGACTACAACGCTGTGACGCTACGAGGACTGCAAGCGAGTTGTGGCCCTTTGAGGTCCCTTGTTCTCGCGACCGCTGTAGCGACTGTGAGGTGTGGTTTATCTGTGCGTCTTCTGTGCAACGTTCGGTGTTGTCACCCCTTACCGTTTGCCAACTGACCATCACCTTAATTCTGTGTTTCCGGAGCTGCAGATGGCCCTGCTGCTGTTGTGTACGAAGACGCGAACGGTCGCCGGCGTTCTCTGTGTGCATAGGCGCCCGTTCGTTCTTGTTACCCCTTATCGTGTCAACCGACAATTACATTAATTTTGTGTTTCTGGAGCTGCAGATGGCAGTGCTGCTGTTGCGAACGAAGGCGCGAACGGTCGCCGACGTCCCATGTGTGCAAGGGCGCCCGGAGGTGTTGGTGCAAGGAGGGGTGTGTGGAAGTTGCTGCGTTCTACTTCTGGAAAAGACGCAAGAAAACGAGAGGCTTTTCCTTTCTACTCCGGCCCCTCTCCTCCCTCCGGGAATATTTCTGCGGGCGCTCATGCCTGTGTGTCGTGGTATCCGGCCAATTTGTTGAAAGCCAGTTGGTAAAAGGCCAATTTGTCGATAGACAACTTGTAAAACAGGCCACTCCGTCATAGGCCAATTTGCAGATCCCAACTCGTCGAAGACCAGTTTGTTTAGTAGGCTTCAGAGGATTTAAGAGGAACCCCCTTATTGTCGTTTCTTGCTCTGCATTTTTTGCCCTTAATTATTTTGTTCCCTTTGCATATCCAAGTACAAGGTACTATCGGGAGAATGATTAAATGCGAACAGCGGAATATGTGGTTTTCGATACACACTGAGTCACCTGGCAGCTCTCTGGGAACTCATGGAAATGTGTGTTAGGAGCGAGGGTACGACTCCTACCAACCCTATTATCTACTGGGAAGTGCTAGACCAAGGGTGCACAACTAAAAAATTAGGCGGGCCAAAATTATGTTTATTAAAAACTGTGCAGGCCGCACCTAGTGCGACTTGTTGCACATTTTGGTTGCGGTCAGGCTTCCGATATCAGGTGTTATCGCACTCGTTTCCGTCTTTAGCACGTCTCGCAATGTCATGTCCGTCATGACAGATCCAAGGTGGTTCTTGTTCAGAGTCGTCAGTCATTAGCAGCGTGCGAGTGGTTCGGGCAGTTGTAGGCCCGATGATACGAGTACATCCAAGACTCGAGAGCTGCTGCCTGCCTGTGACAAATGAGACTGCGAAATCCGCATAGCTGCGACTCTCATGCCGATTATTTGTCTGTGCGCCTAATGTTCTACATTCTTGCCGAGTGCGGCAACCGTTGATCGCCCTGTTTTTGTTTTCTGCGCATAACCAACATGCTCAGGCACTGCTGTCTGTTGTGAAAGTGGTCATGAACGACTATGCGATTGGTCGCCGATGTTGCCATGTGTCCGAGTGCCAACCAACGATCATCTGAGGATCATCTTGGTTCGTGTCTCTGTGCATCATCAGTATCGCTAAAACAGTGCTGTCTATCCTGGAATTGGTTGTGAACGAAGATGCGACTGGTCGCTCAGGTCTCCCTGTGTTTCACAGCAAGATGACATATGCTCCCTGGTTGCTATTCTATTTAAGATTTCAGTGTTTTAGGGAACCGTTTGTGCGACTATGGTATAATCGATCAACCTGCAGATAGTCATGTTCTGACGCTGATCTAGACCGTAACTTCGATCGTACTATGGCCAATATCGCTGTCGTCTGCATGCAATGTCATGCTAGCCGCACTTTGGGTACTCTCGGAAAAGAAGGCTGAACAGCATTGAAATAATGCAGAAAGGAGACGTGTCCTTGTCTTCAAACAATGGCGTTTCTTAGTGGTCGAGACTCCTACGGCATGGTGCGCCGGCCTTGTCGGGGCTCCCAAGGCAGCGGGAGGCTATCGACTGTGCGTCGGCTTAACCAAGCTGAACCAGGTCATCCTCCGAGAGCAGCGTATAATGCCGACCGTCGACCAGGCGTTCGGGTTGCCGGGAAGCGCTACCATCTTCTTGAAACTGGGCGCAATGTCCGGGTTTCACCATTTGCGCCTCTTCGAAAGCTGCCAGGAGTACATGACGTTCATTACACCCTTCGGGCGATTCTATTATTGCTGCCTGCCCTTCGGAATTAAGTCGGCCCCAGAGGTGTTCCTGAGCCCCATGTCACTGATTCTCGAGGGAATTAAAGGATGCGTCAACATGGTAGACGATAAGCTGGTGTTTGGCAGAGACCGGTCTAAACCCGACAGCCAACTACAGTCCTCGAGAGACTGCAGCAAGCAGGAGTTATGCTGAACGCCTCCAAGTGCCGCCTCGGGGTGTCGTCCCTCAAGTTCCCCAGTGTGGTGTTGAGCACCAACGGCATAGCACCAGACCCCGACAAGGTACCCCGCCATCACGGGTATGCGATTTCCGACAGACGTGCAGGGCGTGCAGCGCCTCCTGGAAATGCTGAACCACATCGGATATTTCTTGCTGTGCCTGTCCACCGCCACTGTGCCAATCGCGCTCGTCCTAAACAAGGACACGGTCTGGACCTGGGGGACTGGCTAAGCTTCAGCCTTCGACTCACTAAAGAAGATGGTGGCATCCAGCACCAGCGTGGCTTGAAAGAGCCCAGAATATTCAGCAACCGTTTCTGCAGGCACCAGCTCGTACGGCCTTGGTACCGTCCTTCTGCAGGAGCAACATCTGGTGAGCGACGAGCGGTTGCCTTTGTGTCGCATTCACTGACTACTGCCGAACAGCGGTACAGCAAAATCGAGAAGGAAGCGCTGGGAGTCCTGTGGGCCATCCAGAGGTTCATAAAGCTGCACAATCTGAGCTCTTTTGTCGAAACCGACCACCAGCTGCTGGTCCGGTTGCTGGGCTCCACCGACCTCGACCTCATGCCTCGTCACGTCCAGTGGTTCCGCATCCAGCTGCTGCGCTACCGGTTCATGGTGCAGTATGTTCCTGGCAAGTGCCTCGCCACTTCCAACATGTCGTCTAGAGACCCCGAGGTCCTCGTTCCAGCTGCGTTTTCTGCGTACAGCGTCGAGCTCTTCGTGTCACAGGTTGTGACTGCACACTCTAAGACAAAAGAGAGGAGAAAGATAGCAACAGCGTGTTTTCCTCGATTTCACTAACGCGCCCCCAAGCGGATCCGAGAAGCAGGAAGGAATGAGACGTCTTGCTTCTTTCTGAGGCTGACTGGAGGAAAGTTATTCCACCTTATTTTCGTGAGCTGCTCTAGGCTTTGTGACTTCTTTATTATTTTCTTTCAGACACGCTGCATGTGCAGTTTGATAAGCAGTATTTGTGCACCCACGCATGCCCATGCAGCACGATAAGTTACCTGAAATTGTGAACCTTTGTATGTCAACCACAGGGCGTCCATAGTATATTCTGCCAAGAATGCAGAGCAGTATGCTGGTTTCTGCCCTTCATTTCGTCAAATAAGTAAACGAAGCCGTCATGAACCGCCAAGTTCTAAAATGGTGCTACGTACACCGGTCACGGTGGATGCACAAGGGTTGCCCGAGTCTGCTTGACCCTATTTGAGCGTCACGACGGTGAGCCCGTGACTATGGTGACCGCGAAATCCACCGTTGCAGCGACTCTGCCTGTTATTAGTCTGTGGGTCTACCATACTGCATTCTTACCGAGTGTGTGAACCGATGATCGCCTTGTGTTCTGTTTCTTCACACATGACCAACATCGCTATGGCAGTACTGCCGGTTGTGAAAGTGGTCGTGACCCAAGACGCAAACCGTCGCCGATGGCACCGTGTGTCCCATTGTCAACCGATGATCATCTATCGTCTTCGTGGTTTGGCTCCGCGCGTCATCAGTATCGCTATGGCAGTGCTCTCTACTGTGAGAGTGTTTGTGCACGAAGACGCCAACAGTCGCCGAGCTCACCTTCTGTTTCGCTGGAAGTTGACGTATGCTCTTTGCTTGCACTATTCTATTTCAGGTTTCAGCGTTTTAGGGAACCATATGTGCGGTTACTGTGCAGTCGATGTACCCGTGGATAGTCATGTTGTGAAACTGATCGAAACCACAACTTTGATCGGGCATTCTGTGTATTGTCTTGACAGCCTCTTCCAGCTTGCTTCTTGTCGGCATAAATTGGTTGAGTAGTGTGTGATAGTCCGTCTTTTTATTGTTCCTGGTCTAGGGATTGTGATGGGAGCTGTACACCGGCTGGCCTGTGTTTTCACCCTTCGATGTTGAAGGACCAAACTGTTCTCTTTTCTTTTTTTTAATTCTCTCTTTTAATCCCCATATCCCCCTCCCCTAGGCAAAGTAGCCAACTGGGATTAACAAACCAGGTTAATCTCTGTTTTCCTATTCTGATTTTTCTTCTTCAACACCTCTAGCCGATTTTTATTGTCTCTCACCCTCGTAAACTGCTGGCAGGCAAACTGTGGTGCATCATTGTGCAGTCTTTGGTTTTCCAGTGCCACTGTGGCCACTTGCCCATTGGTTGTAAAGAAGATTGCCACCATTTTCTTTTCAACACCTCTTGGCATTTTGAGCCTCAGCAGTGGAGTTTCTCCAGACAATATCCAAACGGATGACTGGTGCTTGGTTTCGAGAGCACACTGGATGGTCCACGTTTTCTCACTCCTTACAATGTCAGATATTTTCTCTTAGCGTTGCCACTTTAGAATCGGTATGGCATTCCTTGGCACCATTCCACCCTTGCCTGGTTTTGAGCTTCCGTCGAATTCTGTGGCGCCCAAGAGATGAAGCTTGTCAGACAAAGGTCCTCGTGAAGAATCGCCGAAACGCTCGGGGAACTAATCTTCAGCGACCCTTCGATATCACCATCAGTCAGCCGAGGATCCTCCTTAACGAGCCTCTTCACAGCAGCAGCGTTTTCTTCGGTCACAGTGTGACCTTTGAGAGAGGTGCGGCCACGCCTTAATTCACTGAACCAACACGAAACTGTTGCACGTGATGGTGGAGCGTCCCCAGAAGCACATCACAACCGTTCCAGTGATTTGGAATCATTTAAACCACTTTTGAAATTGTAACGCGCCACCGCTCGAAAATCTCGTCTCTTGATGTCCAACACCGAAGTCAAATGAAGAGACGGGTTGTAACATGCCTAAGTCCGCAGCTGACACAAGGCGGCACTGTTGGAGACAATGAAGGGCTTTTTTTATCTACCTTAGAATACCGTGCATCTGCCCATTCCGCACTAAGTGCCCACCCCCAAAATTTGAAACATCTGAAGAAATATGCACAGTACATAAATATGTAAAATTGATGATCTCAGATGTGCCCATCCCCTATTTTTTCGCGATTATCTTCAAATTTTGAGGGGGCGCTTGTTCAATATTTTAAGGTAGGAACAAAGGAGGCTTCAATTGTACCACACTTAATTTTTGTTTCTGCCTTGTTTGTTTGCAACAATTCCAAACCTTTGTAGTGACCTATGCATAGTAATAGTAATTTTTATTTGCACGACATGTGGTCCGGGACGACGTGCGAGGCTTGACAGAACGGCAAAAACCCATACGCAGTGTGCCTGTCAGCCAATCGCCTAAGGTTGAGAAGAAGGATGTTAAGAAAAACAAACAACACAAAATATAACTAGGTGACGGGGCTAAGTCAAGTGCCGAGAAAGTTCTCGACACAAAATTCGCAATTCTTCACGAATTTCAGGAAAGGGCATCTGAACGCCGAGTGGGACCCCGAGAAAGTCCCGAACTGCAGCCGGGGCAACACCGCGTTTTGATGCTGTACTGTTCTGGAATATAAAAACACAGGCTGTCCTGTCCGTTTACTGCGTCGAACCACTGAGATGTAGGAGCCTTTGAGCGACCGGTCCAAGGTGCAGCAATTGGAGGGCAACAGGAGTCGCAGTGTGGCGGTGCTTTTCCGTCTGCCACTTCGAATGCTGCAACCACGTCTCTTATGATAGAAGCGTATCACGTCAGCGGTCGGGACAAGTGAACAGTGTCCAAATGGCACGGTGTTGCACATCCTCCAGCTGGTAAGTCAAGTGGACTCGGTATGGGTGCCACACATATGCGCAGTGCTCCAACTTTGGTAGAACAAGTGCAGTGTAAAGCAAGTCTTGAAAAGCCACAGAATTTCGACAACCGTGTCACAAAGCCCAAAGTGCACCGAGCTTTAGCCACTATGTTTGAAATGTGGAGAGATAAGTCCAGTGCTGGTACAAACATTACAAGCGTTGCCCCAAGGATTGACGCGCGTTGTACCTTCCATAAGGGGGATTCCGAGATAGTGTATAGGGGAATACTGGTAGTCTTGGTGTTGTGGAAACGCATCACTATGCTCTTACCCTCACTCATGGTCAGGCAGTTTGCATGCGCCCACTCTGAAAAGCAAGTGATGTAGCCTTGAAGGCGGACAGAGCAGTCGGGAGAAGTGATGCGGGCGACAATGGACCTGTCGTCTGGCTACTGTTCAAGTAGGGTGTTATTGTTTTGCGGCATGTCGTTAACATAGAACAAGGACAAAGTTGGGCCAAGTACGGAGCCTTGTGAAACTCCAGAAAGAGCTGGATAGCTTTGGGACATTGACCCATGGTAGCACCAGGGGCGGATGCAGGAATTTCCTGAGGGGGGGGGGGCAGGTGTTGGTCAGCGTACCATATGTTTAGGAACCCCCTCCCCTCTCCTTCGTTTTACGCCCTAAATTTTACACATGCAGAAATCAAGAGGGGGTCAGGACATCCGGACCCCCCCCTCTAAATCTGCCCCTGGGTAGCACGCGTTGGGTATAACCCACCATAAAGCGAGTCAACCAAAGTAGTAGTGAGCCTCGGACACCAGCCCGAGCGGCTTTTCTGATCAGGACGGCGTGATCGAGCATGTCAAGCGCATTACTGCGGATCAGTTGAATCAAATCAGCAGGAATGCGACTGTCGATACTGTTAAAAGTTGAGAAAATATGTTCAATAAAATAATTAAAGAAAGGAGAATACATAGTACATCATGGGACCTGTCCAACACCACGAGACAGACATGTTTGTTCGGTCTCGTGCTGGCTTCTGATGCTCTTCTAAAAACACCATCATGATGATTGTTGGCGCACACTATACGCCACACGACAACAATCGGCCAAATCTGACTTGCTGGCTGTCCTCAGTCAGTTATTGTCACGTCTTGGAAACGCTTTGGCTGTTTTCTTGCTTTCTTTTTGACTATGATTTTTTTCTTCTGCTTCTTTTTAACTAGGATCACTGAACTGCTGTACTCCGACTCGCTGTCCCTCACGAGTTTATTGGTCTTAAGCTCGTTGGTGATTTGCCGAAGTAGTTGCCGCTCTGTCCATGATGCGCGGTAAGGATCGGTCAACCCACGGTCAACCCGCGGCTGAACACCCTGGTTTCTCTTGCATAGCCATGGCCGCAACTGTCATGCATTTCAGTTTCTTGGTGCTCATTGCAAAGCATTCACACTTTTTGTTCAACATCTCACAGATTTCTTTCTTGAGTCCCTTGGTCACAGACGGTCCGACCTTGTTCTCTTCCATGTTGATTGTAGACAGGCCCTCCTTTCCACACTCAAACGTAGTGGACTACACGTTGTGAAATCATTAGCTCATCGGTATCCTGAAGTTCGACCAGGTCTCCACGCTTAACTGTCTGGCGCTCCTTGAGGATGATGTCAGAGTTGGTGACGTTCACGATAGAAAGACTTGTATTCCCGTCTTTTAACTCGCACAGGTAGTCCATCTCGTCCTCCCCAGCTATAAGGAATTATGACTGTTTTGTTTGTCATAATCTGAAACAAGTGTGACCCATTGTACAGTGTTTTTCTCAAGCTTGAAACTGTCTCTGGTGGACAACGCAACTCGCATATCATCATGGTCAACCTTGATTTCTTTGAGAAATGGAAATTCTCGTTCGTCTAGCAGCATAATCGTTCCCTCTTTCCGAAGTAGCACAACGTTTGGTGTGTCAATGACGTCTGTTCCCACGATGATGTCGGGGCCCGTGAAAATGTTGTGTGGAACCACCTGCATTCTCACAACCTTGAAGAATTTGCTGTCTACTTCAAGGTCGGCTTGGATCTCCCCTAAGGTTTTGCATGTTCCGCCTACGCCACATACTTGTTCCTTTCGGCTAGGAACTGCTACTTCTTTGCCTAGCTGGGCGGCAAGTTTCGTCTTGATCAGGCTGATCTGCGCACCGGTGTCCAGAAGAGCAGCTGTTGGTTCTCCATCAATGTTCACTGATTTGAACGCTTGCGACGACCCACAAACTTTGTGCCAGTCTTTATCCTTGACCACTTGTAGTGCATTTTCTTTTCACTCATGACAATTATTTGTACTGTGTCCTTGCTCTCCACAGCGAGTGCATATTTTCTCCCGTTGTGAATCCGGGCAATCTCGTGCAATGTGGCCAAATTTCTGACAATTGAAACATTTCGGCTTCTTATTCTGGGCATGGTTGGAATCGTCATTCTCAGCTCGTGACAACAATTTGGCTTTCGAAGTTTGCCGTGGCCTCTCGTCTTGTTGTTTACGGTCCAACAGGAATCTTGCGTCGCAATTCTTCTGGAAACGCTCGTAGCTGTTAATATCACGTAAAAGGTCGTTAATAGAAAGGGGAGATCGATTTCGCATGGCGTAGCTGAGTTCGCTCAATGCTAGTCCCGTGATAATCTCCGCCTTCGTCTCCTCCAAATTTAGTCCCAGGCAAACGCAAAGCTTTTCTTTGTCGTGAACATAGGTTTCGTGGTGTTCGCCCTTCTGTTGCACTCGGCGTTCTATGATTCTGCACTGTTGAGTTTTCGACGGTAGGCAGACGTAAGCGTCCCGAAAAGCGGCTTCCCAGGACGGCCAAGTCTTGCAAGCTTCGCCCCAGGATTGCAGCCAGTCACGCACCGGTCCTGACAGCTTCAATTTGGCCACGGTTATCTTTTCTTCCTCGTCCCACCTTGCTAACTCAGTGATGTGGATAAACTCGGTAATCCACTTGTTTTGCTGCGATGTCACCATCACTTGCGGTGAACTTGGGAATCGCAGCTAACGCATGCGGAGCCACCGCAGCATGGAGATATCCGAAGACGTCGGTCGACTCGACTGTGTCAATGACAGGCGCTCAAGATCTTGATTTTGTCGTAGCACTCGTGCCATATCATCTCCATCACGTCTGCATTGACCTCGCCTGTTGAGTCGGGTTTTTGTTTTTGCTTCCCATTGCATGGTCACAAATCACAGTCAGTAAGATCTCGGGTATCAAAGTGAGGTCAACTCGCCTTGTCGCAATATCTGGATCTTGTTCCGATGTCAGGCCTCGCACCACTGATTTGACGAATCGCAAAGTCTCGCTCACTCACCGTAAGATATGAATGAGGAGCAGCTCATCCCACTTCTGAATTGTTAAAAGATGAGAAAATATGTTTAATAAAATAGAAAATTATTCAAGAAAGGAGAATACATACTATTACATCATGGGACCCGGCCAACACCACGAGACACACATGTTCGTTCGGTCTTAATCTGGCTTCACGTGCTCTTCTTCTAAAAACACCATGATGATGATTGGTGGCACACTGTATACGCCACAGGACAACAATACTGTCACTGATGTAATGCATAACCGTGGCAAGGGCAGTCTCGTATAGCTGCGATTTGGCTGGAAGCTGTGCTGTGACTGCAAGAGTATGTCATTCTCCTCCAGAAAAGTTAAAGGGGCCCTGCAACCATATTTAAGCGTCTAACTTTTTTGCGGTTTCCACGTCTCTTGGGGTTCGGGCAAGCCAGCGGGCACGGAGAGAGTAACTAAATATCAGTGCGTCATATTTTAACCGGACGACGTGGAAACCTTCTCCACCTATGGGGGTGACCCGCGGTGCCGAAAGCGCGCGATATGTGAGGTCTTTGGTCCTGGCCTGACTACTGGCCAGAGCCGCTAAAAGCTTTTTTTTAGTCGAAATACAAAATATAAGAGGCGCGAACCGTTTCAATTATTTGTGAAAGTAGTTTTTGTTCAGTATTTTAGATCAGAAAAGAAACAAATGCAGTTTATAAAGTACGGAAACAAGAAATGAGGTGTCGACATACCCGCCACCAAGTGGTAGAAAAGGCGGCGCGTACCAGAAAGGGGTAGTGGGATCAGGCACCGACGAGCGGCGAGCGTAGTAAGGTCCCGGATGTACGCGGCGGCGCTGCGGTGGTATACCGGCGCGAGTATCCGACCGGTTCTGAGCGTTCCGAAGGCCTTCGGCGCAGGTTTGGCTTGCGATTTGGCCTTTTGGCGGTATGGCAGCGCGAAGTGGCTCCCGTTCTGAACTGATCTTTACCCTGTGTTTGCTGTCGTTTGTGGCCGTTGAAGTGCCATGCCGAATTAGTGTTTAATCGCGCAGCAAATGCAATGCGAGCCGCCCTGGCTGCCCGCTTCATACAGCCTATCCAGAACATGCTTTAGTGGCGCCCTCTCGAGCCGTCAACACGGAGTGCGGCAGCCGTGAGCGCTCGCCGAGCTCACTACCCCTCCTCTATTTCAAGGCCACTCAAGCGACCAAGGACGTCATGAAGGAGGTTATTTTTTGCTTGCTTTTGTAATTTTAATTTGTCTATAACTTTTAAAATAAAGCGAAATTCGAGAAAAAAAAAGTTTCATTAAGTTACTACGTTCAGTGCGCTCAGGTTCGGTGCAAATTAAAAACAAGTCAAAAAGTTGTTGCAGGGCCCCTTTAATACAGCACGGTTAAGGAGAAGTTTCAATGTTCTACAGAGGATTGATGTGATTGAGACGGGGTGATAAGTTAAGATTGACTTAGCATAAGATGTTTGGGGAAGTACCCAGTTGTGTACTGAGTGTAAACACTGAACACCTTGCTTCGTAAACAACACAAAACTAAGACGCTTAACTGTAGCACTGCATCACTGCATCCTGACTGTTCCTTCTTGTATTGCGACCAGGCTTTGGTACCTTTGAAAGGTTGCACATGCAGAGTTTAAAAGGGAAGGTCAAGACCGCCTGATCCCCCGCCCCTAAATCGACATAGGAATATATACCGGGCAATTATAAATCTGGTGCAAGAGTCGTAGCTGGAAGATGCCAGGCTGCCAGGACTGTCACGCAGTGCAGCAGACCTCGAACTGGGGGAATTCGCTGCCTTGTTTGGGTTTTCGCTAGCTCCCAGAAGCATTTTGAAAACCTAATGGCACATTTCGAATACCTCTGCCTCTAGTTTCCTTACCTCAATCTCCCCTCAGAAATGCCATAATCAGAAACCCCGAAAAAAATTACGACGTGAGAACCTGCGGTACCATTTTGCCTGGTGCTACACCTGAGCTTCGCGCGAAAGTATTGCAGCGATCGTCGATGCGTCACCGTAACGCCCCACGACTTTTTAAAGGTAAAGAAACTCGAGCTCTCACGCACGATGAGTACCGATCAAAGCTATCCGCGCGCTCGCACTTCATTTCTCAACCGTATGTAAGCGATTTAGAGAGCGACGGCACAAGCAACGAGAGTCGGCGACGAGCGACGGTGATTTCTCAACTATAAACCGCCTGCAAGCGATTCGGCGAGCGACGGGACAAGCGACGGCGACCCGCTTCGCTGTCGCTCGGTCAGTCGCGCGGTGAGGCAAGCCGCATGAAAGAGGCGTGAGCAAGCGACCATGGCGATGAGTGACGATTTCTAGAAATCCAAAAACCGAGCGGTACGCGGCGAGCGACCGTGGGAAATCTCCGTCGCTCGTCGCAGACTCTCGTCGCTGTCACCGTCGCTTGCTTAATCGCTTACATGCGGTTCAGCCTTTATTCTTGTTTTTCTCTCGACTAGCACCAGAAAACAAGACTGGCTCGCGTCGTTCTGAACTTTCTGGACGCATATCTGGGCGGTCGGAGCTGCTACGCGGGGAAGCGGACACATCAGGGCGCACCAACGCTCACCCATAAACGCGTTATCTTTTTTTTTTTTGTGCCGGCGGGTGGGGTTGTTTTATCGACTACACCAAATAATTACTATGTTTAAGCTTACATTCTACTTGGAGATGTATGCCTTCGAACGTTTAAAAACATTCTTATCGGCAGACTTTCGTGCGGGAGCAGTAATTTTTTCGCAATATTATTCCTTCTTAGGCAGTCACTGCGGAAATAGGTGCCTTAAATTCGTACGGTATATATACCACTGGTGCAACGGCCAGCGTCAGTGATGAGGGGTTGTGTTGTGTGCTATGTATGTTCTCGCTGTTGTAACGTTGCGATGTATGTGTCTATGTTGTTCAGTGCATTGTGTGTGTAATGTGTATGTACGATGGAATTTCCAGTGCGAAGCATGGGGAGCGTGAAAGTGAATGTTGGGTATTACTGGAGTTCGAAATTGTTTTTTCTTAAAATATTGAATTGGGCGGTAACAGCGCCACCTGGAGTAGTTTGCTTTAAACGCTGGATGATATTTATATATCCAGTGCTTTTAGAGTTTGCTTGCGCGCGCCATCTGGCCGTGGACGGTGCAACTGTCTTCGTATTTTCTTTCGCCTGAGGCACCTGAGGTTCGCATCAGCCGGTAGCATACTTTTGGCGAGTTGTAGAGAATCGTTCGGCGCACCGTATCGGTTGCGTGGGATTACGTATCGGTCCTAGAGCTCATATCCGTTGTGTGGGATTTGCGACGGAGTAATTGCGATATGAGAACGAGCACGGGTAAGTGACGCGAAATTGACTGACCATTGTGGCTCGATGCGTTTCGGCAAATTTGTTTTTTTTTATTCACGGCGCGAAATGATTTGGGGCGCGGATTTCCTTACCTGCACGGGCAGCCGGATTCGCCAATAAATATACGACGTGCAAAGCTCGTGTTCTGTGGTCATTGAGTGCTCATCGTGCCCTGGAACTGTCGGCTCGATTTGGGTGGGCTCGGTCGCTGTTAGGCGGTCAACGCGGTGCTTTTCTGTCGAGTGTTGCCGACCAAGCAGTGGCAGACCGCCAGTGAGCGGGAGGCATTTGCCTGTCCGGTGACTATCAGAATACTTTGCGTTGCGGTGGAACTGGTGGAACGTCGATGGCGTGCCGGAAGGACCTACAATAGACGCTCGATTTGGAGCCGCCATTTTGAAATGCGCCTCCGATTCGACGGAGGAGCAACTTTTCCTCCCTTGTTGAAGGAGGAAAAGTTGCTCCATTTCTGAAGGAACATATGTGTCAGACTCGTTCCTCCATTTAAGGAGGACTATGCTGACCCTTTTTTCTAAGAGTGTGTGCGGGGAGACCCCAATGGATTTCTAGTCCATAGCTTTAACCACTCGGCAACGACTGCTGGGGCGAGTAGGGGGCTCTGAGATGTGGTAGTGACTCAAGAGCTGGGGTTTCTGTCATGGATGAAACGTTGCATGTGGTCGCTCAACATCTATACAGGAGATGGCGCTGCGGTCAAATGCGTATATAATCGCGTTAAACTTTGCATGCATTGGCTCAACGTTCATAGACGAGAGGGCGCTGCGGTCAAATGGATGGATCCGCTACAAAAACCACTGGCTCTGCATTTCACCGACCATAAAGCAGTAATAATGAAGTCAAAACGCAACCCGGAACTCAGCACTACCTATGAGCAATAAAAAAAAATCAGCACCATGAGCACTATCTATGAACAATAAAATCAGTATGATCAGCACCACCAGAGCTACGCCCCAATCAACATCATTAACCACGAGGAGATGCGGTCATTTATTTAAATGTACTGATGTTAGCGGCGCGCCCCACCATCAAATTTGGTCAGCGCTTTTTCTTGTCTTAAGGTACACTGCACGGTTTACACCGAAAAGTTGTGTCAGTGTCCGCTGTTTCTTGTCTTTTTTTTTTTAGTGTGTGTTTGTGACGACGTGAGCCCTTAACAGCCATTTCGCCACCGAAGTATTAAACGAGCGCGCCTGCTCTAAACAGGCTTAGGTCCCGATGAGTCGCTTTGCTTTGACGCCGTCTGCTTTTCCTTCGTTCATCTTGTTCTAGCCCCTGCCTGACGGCAAATCGCAAAATCATGACAATTTAAGTTTTTTTTTTTTTTTTGCGGTATCTTTTATGGGCAGGCATGAAGATGCTGCGCGGTCATCGTCACAATCGAGGTGGTACCCTGCTTGAGGAGCGCTCGCGTGAAGCACCATCGCCAAGTTGATACACCGGACTCCATCTGCTTATAGGCAGGCTCTGGAATTAATAAGCGAATGTTGCCTGTGAAAGTAACAGCCTTACCAAGTCTCGTCGTTGCGATCAGCCACGTGGTAAGTTAGCTAAGAATTAAAATCAGCTGACAGGATAGCAGATTCCTCAGCTGGTTACAGGTTAGTTTAGCAATTATTGCCTCGTCCTATCCCACATGAAGGGCACAAGGTCCCCGTCATGCCCTGCCGTCTGTATCGACTTCAGGCGCATGTACTTTTGCTGCCACATGACAAGAGGATGTCGTCCTGCTCGATCGTTCGGCAGCGAGCTTCGCTCCTCCACTCCCGCATGAGGCCGATGTCGCAAAGGGGACGGCGACTTATTTTCTCGTTAGGAGAAACTTGAAGCAGGCACCAGTGGTGTACCTAGTGTGTGCGTGTGTGTGTGTGTGTGTGGGGGGGGGGGGTAGAAGCGTGCTTTGGGTGACACACAAAAAAATGACCACATCTCCACGTGGTGAATCATGTTGATTGGGGCGAAGCTCTGGTGGTGCTGATGATACTGATTTTATTGTTTATAGGTAGTGCTGATGGTGCTGATTTTTTTATTGCTCATAGGTAGTGCTGAGTTCCGGGTTGCGTCTCGACTTCATTATTACTGCTTTATGGTCGGTGGAATGCAGAGCCAGTGCGCAGTGATTCTCAACCGTTGATGTTTCGCGGACCCCTTGTGGATAAGCGGAGATGATGGTGGACCCCGTTCGCGGTGAGGGGAAGGGAAATATATAGGTTAATTATGAAAGCGATTTAATAAATATATATAACTAAGGGCTAGTGTGATGTAGACTTCTCTTATTGACATACACACTATTAAACTCACCCGAAAATTGGAACGTTTCTTCTCCATCTGAAAAAAGACAACTTTTATTGCCGGGCTTAACTGATGAGGCTGAGCTTCGCGGACCCCTAGAATGCCTTCGCGGATCCCAAAGGGTCCGCGGACCCTCATTTGAGAACCACTGTTCTAGCGGATCAGCTTGGATCCGCTAGAAGCCGTGGGAACGCATCTCCACATTATAAGTCAACGGTCCATGTCAGAAAGAGAATGTGTGGTATGGAACGTGGTTATATACGTGTTATATTTGAGCATTTGAGCGCAGCGCCCTCTCGTCTATAAACGTTGAGCCAATGCATGCAAAGTTTAACGCGATTATGTACGCATTTGACCGCAGCGCGTCTTCTGTATAGACGTTGAGCGGCTACATGCAACGTTTCATCCATGACAGAAACCCCAGCTCTTGAGTTACTGCCACACCTCAGAGCTCTCTACTCGTCCCGCAGTCGTGGCCGAGTGGTTAAGGCGATGGACTAGAAATCTATTGGGGTCTCCCCGCACACGTTCGAATCCTGTTGACTGCGCAAACATTTTTTCTTTTTATGTGAGCAGGGACGCCGGACGGACGGACGGACGGACGGACAAGGCTGTCTTCCCCAACCTTCGCATCTCCATTCAGATACTGCTAAACATGTCAGTTTCCATCACTGCCTCAAGACTCTGAAAGTTTGTTCTGCAAGTTGAAAAGAAAACTTTCGTATTTGCAAGCTTTTACGGGCCAGGATAGCCTGGTGCCCTCGCTCTGCTGAGAAGAAACTGAGCTAATTGATTTCGATGAAGTTGTAGACCAATTCGCTTCAACGAAATTTAGAAAAGTTATGTGGTAGTGTTTATGCTGTGCCATGATGTCATTTGTTTTATAATTGTTCCGTAAATAAGCAAAGGTGGCAAATGAAATGCCAGAGTATGAAACATAACTTTTCTGCTGGTACTGTCTATTACTTTATCTAAGAGTCTTCGCGATTTATCAGACTTTTTTTTTTTTTTGTGGTTCAGTGTCATAAGAACCAATGCAGTTTTGAAAGGCGAACGTTTTCCTTCTGTTACAAATTATGGGCGCCAGGCGAGAATTAGGAGGTGGTTTGACAAGAGCTTATCTTGTTTGGTATCTTCATTCCTTGTGTGTCCAGCACAATGTAATGGAATGGATGTGCTGAGGCACAGCCAGTCCGCTTTCATGGATATGCGTTATTTTATACAAAGCCGTCCCCGTCATCACCACCACCATCATCATCATCGTAATCATATTCAGCGTCAGGGTGCAAAAAAAAACTACTTTCCTTGGGCGCCATCACTCCCAGGTACGCCACTGGCAGGCGCATGAATTGTGGGTGGCGTGCGTCACTGAAATTCCTAACGTGTCAGCGGCGACAGTTTTGTAAACCTGCAAGCAGCAGTATATTCGTTTACGGTTAAGTTGCTTCTGAAAATTGCCAGTGAGACACGCAGTAAACAAGAGCGTGCTTGAATAATTTAGGTTTATTGACAACTGTTTTGTTGTTATTACAACTTTTGGTTAAACAGCTGAAAACGGGAGCTCTTTCCAGATCACTGAAAACAAGATACATGTTTCGTGTGTCACGCGCTTAAAGTAATCGTCATTTTGCTCGTTGGCATTGCTTTTACTATCTCAAGCCTTGTCTAAAACACAATTTCATAACAAAGAAGCGGGATACGGGCTGTGTTTAATCACTAGATCAACTGTCATTACGATTCGTTTGACGTTTTAATTTTTTTCCATCCTACTTGTCACTATAGTATGGTAGTAATTTATCTGTAAAGTGAAGAGATGTATCTACTTTTTTCTTTTGTATATTGGTTGAAGTTTGATATTACTAGCGTCGTATTCTATTTATCTTTAAGAAGTTTTGAAAACGCGTTCGAAACCGTCCTCTTTAATTATATAGAAGCTATCACTAATGCGAGTATTTTCGCGAGACGTGAAATCGGAGCGGGTTTCTCTTAATTATAGTCATCGTTGGTCATTGTTCCCATCTTGACAGGCAGCTCCAAGTTGGTTTGTCCAAGTGAATCTGGCCCGACGCCTGAGGGTACTTCCGGTTGCCGAAAGCACGTGCTGGCGACATATATTTTCGTGTCTCGTCCGTATCTTCAAGGTTCGGAAGATAATAAGTCTCCCGTCTTCTTTATTACAACTGTTTTTTTCCTGTGTGTTTTTGCTTCCGCGAATTATTTTCGTCTCGATGACCGCTCTGCAGCACTCTTGATGTTCTTATTTTCATCAGCTAGTGGCTTGAAATACGATGGTGACATTTCTTTAAAAAAGTTTGTGCTTGCACATGTCAGTAGGAAGCACATTTGGCATAAAGCGAATGTATATAAAAATTATCATTATAATGTTGTTTATTCCATGAGCGAGTACAAAATATACTCAGGAGGTTTAAAACCTCAAGATGTTACGCTTTTAATAGATTTCCAGACCTTCTGCTTCATCGTTTTCTCGTCCACGGCAGGGCTAGAGTGAAAAAGCGAGCTGTGCCTCGTCATCTTCAGCTATAACATTATAGTCTTTCGACGGCGTACGCTTACTCACTCCACGAACCCGCATCCGCTTTTTGCCTTTAAATCTAGAGATGAGGAAACATCCTGGCAACTCTGATGCAGTATGCAGAATCATAACTGGGCATTGCGCGTTCGATGCGTTCTTGTAAAACACTGTACTGGCCGAAATGTTGCAGCTACAGGGTTGCAAAATTCAAAATGAATAGCGGAACGTAGTTCGTCTATCTGCTTGTAGCGGAACATCGTTAACATTCCTACAGCAATATGGCATCTGGGCGCAGGAGAATACATTTTCGATTACTTACATTTGAAACTAGACTTATTTAGTCCCCCAGCGGTGCCAATATGTGGGGTGTATGCGGTCCAAAAAAGCAAACGTATACAAAAAAAAATATATAAAACTTTTAAATGATAACGGAGACGCGGCCTCCTCGCGTCGATGGTCGCGACTTTATGCCTCCCGTCTGTGCACGCCGGCGGACAGATCTAGAGCTCCGGATGGGGTTCGGGGTCACAACTATGAATGATGACGCGGAAACGGGCGACGACGACGGCAGTGACATGGCACGGGCCTCGCAGCGTTCGGCTCGAGCCCGCAGCATACTCCGTTCACCCTTAAGCTGACTGGGCGGTGGAAGCCATACGTGCTCGTTGGATCAGTCATATACGTCCATCTCTCGCCACGTGATCACGCTCCCATACATACCCACGCTGTGACAGAGAGAGAGAGAGAGAAAGAGAGCGGGATCCGATGATGAGAGTGAGGCGGTTGATTTGTCGGGTGAGCGCGTAGTTTCCCACCGCTGTATCAGCTTTGGGCTAAACGGAGTAGCGGGCACGTGCGTGCGTATGTTGCTGTTCCGATGGTTCCATTCCGTCTCGTGTCCTCGCGATGGCCACATTCGTGAACAGACGCCGAGGCCATGGTGCGCGATGAGCGTTACTCCGAGTTCAAGTTTGTTGATTGAGCGAGTTTATGACGAGAGATTAGTGAAGACGGACGGTTGTTTGTGTATGTGCCTTCATTTGCATCGCGCGCTATACCGCTTTATGTTTACGTATTTAGGTCCCCGTTGGCTCGGTTTTATGGTTATACAGCGTCAAGGCAAGATGACTTTTTCTTCTTTCTTTCGTGTTTTTTTTTTTGGGGGGGGGGAGGAGAGGAGGAGGGGGAGGCTACGACTTGAGTGAACGCCAGTCTTTTTATGTGTGCGTCAATAACGATCGGAATAACAGGCGAAATAAGCGAAGAAATGGCATTTAATGTTGTATAGAATAGAAACAGCGCGAAGTGTAGATCTGAGTGTTACCACTGGCGCGTACCTAGACACAACATCGTGCTAACTCAATGAAGATTAATGCGATAGGAACATTTAATTGTGTATTTTATTTTTATTCATCGATGGCGAACGAAATAAACAGAAGAAAACCCAACTAGTATTACGTGGTTAAAAATTAAACCAGTAATTTTTTTTAGTTATTAACTTTTTTGTGTTGAAATGTAAGAATAGCAATATGACGGACAATTTCAGCTGGAACGATTCTTCGCGCCTTTGCGGCGTACCGGCCAGTGTATTAATTTTTTTTTTTTAGGGAACTGTGCTTTGAAGTAGCGAGGGAATTCAAAGTTTGGGTCCCATGCAGGCACGTAGCCGGGGGGGGGGGGGCATGGGGCCCGGGCATCCCCCCCCCCGAAATCTTCCATTTTGCAGGGACGTCCTCTCCCCCTCCCCTCATACACCATTTCGTCATAGGCGCCCCCCCCCCCCCCCCCCGAAACAAGATCCTGGCTACGTGCCTGGTCCCATATATACTTCGGACTATTTGACGAATTAAGAGGTAATGCAGCTTTGGTAGACCGCAGACGCAGGAAAATGGCGGATCGGGTGTTTCAGCTCAAATTGTCCGCGGGGTATACCTCTGATAGCCAAATACTTTCAGCCCTCCTCGTGTAAAAGGCGCAATTCGGTTGCATAGTCAACCTGGATCTTGATATGTGTGTACAAAAAGCCATTTCCACACTTACAAATAAATACATTTAAAGGTCATAAAGAAAAAAAAGAAAAATATTGATTCCGAGTTTGAGGTACAAATGGTCCTGGGGTAATCATGTTCGTCCGGTCCCTCCATCAGCAACGCGGGCGTTTGAGGAACTTCATAGCACGATGCTACGCAGCAAA
The DNA here is from genome assembly GCA_037355805.1 of Ixodes ricinus. Classification (NCBI taxonomy): domain Eukaryota; kingdom Metazoa; phylum Arthropoda; class Arachnida; order Ixodida; family Ixodidae; genus Ixodes; species Ixodes ricinus. The sequence goes on from JAZHYW010010463.1 coordinate 153,846, forward strand.
GTGCAAAGATCGTCATTGATATAAATAAATATATAAATTCGGAAAATGGACTCAGAACACTCAGTATGCTTTCCAAGTTTTCTTTCGTCCAACCAGAACGCTGAAAAAATACTCTTTGATGAACACAGGAAAAAAAAAACGTTTCACTGGAGCGTTTTTTTTTTTTTAGATACGTGCAGAATTAACAAAAAAAAATGCAAATTACATACGATCATCGCGAGAACAAAATGTGTGGTAATGAACACATCCTGAATTCCCTTAACGTTCTCAGTGCTGTGTTCGGGTTCCGCGTGCTGCCATCGAGGAAGCGGATATACGTGACAGAAACCCACGCTCTACTTCAAGCCGCTTAAATGACAGGAAGTTAAAAAAATGCTTTCAGCAAAATAATTTTCCCGATTCTCAGAAAATGATGACGGAAGGGCTTGTCTCTCGCGTTTGACGTCACTGGACGCGGGCGCCGATGATGGAGTCCTGACGAGGGCAGCAGGGAAACGACGACCAGTGTCCAGCGCCGCTGCACCCCACCGCAGAAACGAAGCCAGCGAGGACGGCCTTGACAGCTCCGAAGGGACGACGATAGTGATGGAAGACCCTCCGATCGCGATCCCATCGTACGTAGGTGCGAATTAGCGTCTTAGTGAGACATGTCCGTTGTTGTACATAGTATAACACAGAGTGCACAACGCGCGCCTGAACGCGGCCTTGAGAGGAACTCCGGCGAACGGAGCGCTATTCAAGGAACACAGAGGGACCCTGCTGAAGAGACGGGGACCGAAGGATGAGAAGGGTGAAGCATGAATAAGGGATGAGAAGAGCGAGTGGCGGAAGATGAGCGATGGAGTCACGAGACGATGTTTTACGCTGGGAGAATCGTGACAAAGAAGGCTGGAGGCGTGGGAGTGTCACCGTGCGTGGGGTCGTGGTTCGCCCTCCATGGTTAGCGTCAACGATGATCATAGTAGATGTTTGCCGAAAAATAAATATTTATTGGTTTTCGAAGACAGCAGTATGTGTGACCCCTTATATAAGTTTTCATACAAAAAAATACAGGATAATAGCCGTTAGAGAAAAAGAAATGGGGGACATTGGCTGATCGAAGGAAGTATGCATGAAGCCATGTCCGCGTGCGCCAACAAGGGCAGCAGCAATAAAACAAATGTTGTTTCACGTTTAGCCGTAGTATTGATATTGAAGTTGATGACCATACTACCAAACGCCACGTGTAGACAACGTGGGTGGTGGATGCGGATCCATAGTTTTACTTCTTTTCTACAAGATCACTCCTATAAACTGAGATGAGAGCGAAATGGGGGAAAGCTGGCCCCTGAACGCTGTCACATACCTAAATGAACGCGTTTGTTCAATCGTCAGAGCACGAAGTCTTCCTCCTTCATTTGGGTTTTAGAATTTATTTCGCGGAAGGTGCATGTACAGAAAGCAATAAAACAATAAAGAAAGCACGATAAGTTTGCTTCTGCTAGCTCTTTGATCTTTCAAAGCTCTGAAATAATACGTAAAACAATATACACTCGCGGCGCCCCTTTTATTGTAATACAATTTATAGATCCTACACCCTAAGACATCCTTCCAGGAAATATATTTGATGGTTCCCCGCTCCACCTGAATTGCTTCCGCTTTAATATAAATTTGTCCCGACGAAAACAAAACAATCTTATACTACCTTTGAAATTATTAGTTTAGAGATGCGTGCTGTCCGCAAGGTCACGCAGGCTTCCAGTCCCGGATTTAATATTAAAAAAAAAAGTCGCGGCTTCGGTTTACGCTGTGAAGGTGGTTGGCCAGCAAAGCTGTGGTGCCACCTGCAAGGATTGCCTACTGCACTATACCAAATGAATGACGAAAGAAAAGTAAATTCACTGTACCAAAACGTTTTTTATATACGAAAGGCTAGTGACGTCACTCCCCACTGCCGTCGCCACGGCAACTTACGCAGCAGTAATATTTATCGAGAAACGTATGCGGTGCGCGCTACGTGCTTCGCGTTGTTATCAGGAGCGCCTTATCATCAGTTATTTGGCTCAAATGCTTGTTTTGTGCTTGTTCTTTAATGAAACGAATGCCGTGCTGTATGTTTTATGCGTGATATGCAGTTTTCGCTTCAATCACTGAATGCTTTTTTTTTTTCCTCGAGGACGCCGACACAAAGAATCCGACCCACGAGTCATATACAGCTTCGCTGTAAAACGACTTTGCGTGTGTTAAATGAAATCAGCTAAACAGAGAGAAATTGCGAAGTACGTGAACCTATCCTTGGTCTCACCCTGCAATGGACTACAGTCACAGCTACGGGCCGACACGTTCAATCACGAGCCAATTGCAAAGCACTTTGAATATTCCTTGGACGTGCGTATCAGCGCTTGCTTCCCGACGCACTGATACGCACGTCGAAGCAATGGGGACACGTTGTTTCCAATCGATTCGTGTTTGGAACTGGCGGCTCGTTAACTCGGGCTGCAGTTCATTTTAGGAGGAGACAAATTTACGGGATTGTCATTGAAACACAAAACTGACACACTTCCATGCACCACTCTGGCTTTAATCTGTACCAGAACCCCACGCATCCTAACGCTGTTCAAGACGTAAGAGTTGTCAGTGTTAACGGAACGCATAGAAACATCTTGGTAAAAAACAATTTGAAGTCTCGCGACAATACTGAAACATGTGTACACATCAAAAGAGGGTTATAATGAAAATTAAATTGCACGTAGATTCTCAAGTGATCAATGTCGGTCAACGTGTGCTTGCCGGTGCGCGCCGATCATCAGAGAAGGGGTGGTGATCGGGGCAGAACGACGCCAATACATAGTAACGTCACCTGACCTGCAAAGGAAAGCGCGCAGTTCCCAGATTGAAGCCTGGGACAAAGCGCCGGGTCATGAATTTGGAGTTAACGCAAGCTGCGGCCTACGCGGACTGCGGTTCCCAGAGCCATCTCTTATTGTGTTTTCATGCGTGCGTAAGATTCGGGAGCGGTTCGGGGGAAAAGAAAAAGATAAAAAAGAAAACGGACCAAGATCAAGCTCGGTAAGAAAGGGAAACTTTTTTGGCCTCAAGCTAATGAGTACTTAGCGGTAATGACTGTCATTTAAGAAGGAAGCCCTCAACGATAGGGTAAAAGAATAAAATAACTGATTAAAAGAAATTTCACCGCTCGCTAAAAATATACGGTTCTGTTGGTTTCGGTTTCCTTTTTTTTATTATTTTACGTTTTTTTCACCCTATAGTGTCCCAAGCTAAAATTAAAATGAGGCGCAAAAAAAAAATACAAGGTGCTTTTTGGTGTCCTATCACGTGTAAATTAGGTCATCATTGGGGTGGACGTGGCAAAGAAGCAGCTTACTATTTCCACTCGTAATTACTCGGGGACATGGTCAGCATGATTCAACTCGTGGTGGTGGCTTTTCACATAAAACCATTAGTGAGATTACGAATGGCTGTTTTGTGTGTGTGTGTGTGCGTGTGCGCGCCTTTGTGTTGTATGTCTGCATTTGTTGTGCGTTTCCATGCACGTCTTGCTAACGAGTGTGTCATTTGCGTGTGGTTCCACAACTATTAAAAACCTCGAGAGAAATGAAGCCGCCAAAAATAAACATAGGGGAGCATGCGTTCGAGACGTTTTTCAATCAAGGGAATGAACATTACGCACGCCTCATCTTACCACAGCAGAACAGTACGATTGGATTTTCTGCAGCGGCTTGGCTTCTTTGTGGTTTTCGCAAAATACGTACCTAACTGACCAAGTTCTAAATCTTTAAAAAATAAATGATTTGGAGACATGCCATCGCAGCTCTGTGTCGTAAAACACGACCTCCAAGGGGCGTATTTAATGACATGCGGCCTGCCAGCGCCGCTTCAAATAGATTTCAGTACACCGACCAAGGGGCTATCAACCGAGGCTCATATTCAGCCTCATTTGAAAGAGCAAGGTGAATCCACTTCAATAAAAAAATAATCCAGTCCCTTATTAGAAAAATTAAGATAGCGCACTCGACACCGGATAATTATAGTTTCAAGCTATATTTATTGAACGACTATGCGCAGCAATATACTGAGAACGGAGGCAACAGACGATTGGCGCATAAAATAAGTTAAAATATATTAATATTAATTTATTTAATAAAGGGATCATAATAGATATATAGATATTTTACTTCTTCCTTAGATTTACTCTTAAACTCAAAAGCGAAATTATAAATCACGTGGTCGTGACGTAGTATTTTACAGGAACCGATGACTCCAATGCCGGCCCGCAAGAAACCGTTTCTCAGCTAAACTGGATGAAAAGAAGCACTGCCAAAGCCAGCACACGAGCTGAGCGGGACTGAAACCGCGTCTCAAGACGCTCGCGCGCCCCAGCCTTTGCAGTGCTATCTTTCAACCAGCCTTGGCTGAGACGCTGTTCTAGCGTACATTGATCATCTAGCGTACAATGTACGCTAGATGATCAACTGGCGCTACAGAGCCGTATATGTAGAGAGCTTGGCCATTCGTTAGGAAGTATAGGAGACAAATGAGGAGTCGCCATTGGCCCTAAAGTTGGCTGGGCGCGTTCCAGGGCGTCTTCAGAAATTCGAATGTGACCAACATGAAGCCGGAAATAATACCCTGGCGGTGGTCGCGAGAAACAAACCTGATAAGTGCATCGGAGTAACTCTCGGTGACTGAAAATATGGTACACATGATGTTTTTAATCATGCTCATCCAAAATGATGGTGGAAAAGTGCGACTAGCGGAACGATCGACATAATCCTTACGCCAAGCGCCGAGGGCCGGGAATCTGCCATCCGAGCAGTCACACTCTGTCCGAGCGAAACAGAGTTGAGCGGCGCATTCGTTTCTTACATCTTTCTGCATGATCATGATCGAAACATCACGTGCACTCTATTTTCAACCACAAAGAGCTATTACACTTCACTCTTACGCGCTTATAAAACCACATACGAACATAGGGCTTTGATCAGAACTGTTTCTCGCTACCACCGCTAGGGGATTCTTTTCGGCTTCTGGTTGGTCAAGAGAGCATGCCAAGCCCTCTTTCCGAGTCTGGTGCACGCCCTGGCTCTGCCCGCGCCTCCCATTGACCAAACTCTCTTTATACACGGCTCTGTGGCGCTAGTGTGCTGTCGCGAATTGAAGCAGACAGCAACCAGTCGAAAATTGATTTCGGGTGGTGCATTTTATGGGAAAAGTGAGTGCATTTTCTCCCTGTACTCGATTATAAGAGCAAGGACCCCCAATAATTTGTACCTACTAAGTAGCTTGGAACATTTCTCAGTCACGCAGATAAAATAATTGGTCAGTTATGGCGCTTTTCTTTAAAATGCATTGCATTAAAAACTGTGGTAAAACGGCTTCGTGCATGTATTTATGTGCACTATCAGACACTGTTAGCGTGAACACGATGTCAGCGATTTTCAGCATGGGGAATATACGTACCAAACGAACAAAAGGCATCTGGAAAACCAAGAGACGCGGCAAGAACTACGCAGTAACACTGAATCTCTGTGTATGCACGATCAAAATGATTTGAAGGCCACGTAATATAGTTCGATTTTCAATAAGTATAAGTACCGCTTTATTCTTTCTGCTCTGTGCAAAAATGCTTGTTCTATAGGTTAACAACAGCACTCGCACGCTCCAAATCTTTGAGAACAAGTGCTTGATAAAGCTGCCTTGCATGAAAAATAATAGAGACATCTTTCATAGCCCACGTACTTCATTCTTTACGTTTTTAATGTTTCTAACCGCTTGTAATTGTGCAAAACAGGGTCATTTTAATATAGTGACAGGACTAGAATATTGGAAATATATAAGAGCCGCCGGAATGCTGACGAACCTTGAACACACTCTATATTCCTTTCGCTTGTTATTTTGCTGAGAATCGACGCTTGTCTTTACACACGTATTGTGAAACACAGGTTCGGGCTTAAAATATAGCGAGCTTAAACATGGTTCACTGTTGAAGAAAAATGTCATAATTGAAGCAATTACACTTTTACAATGTTAGTAAACGTGTATACTATTTGGTGTGACCCAATTAACAAAAGTGTTCCATGTCATTTTCCGGCGAAGATACAAAATGCACGCACGTTTTCCTATAGGAATGCACAGGATCACCGCAAAAGTAGTCTGATTGCTGTCTGCTTCAATTTGCATCACAGAAGTCGCTGAGCCACTTGCGCCAGTTCAACCTCTTCCGTATTGTACATTACGATAACTCTCTGCCCTATACTCCGCCCTCAGCGCGAGCTTTCTGCCCTTGCTAACACAAGTGTGGACGTGCAGGCACGCGCAACCAAAGCACTGCCATAACCTCCTCTATACTCACAAAGCCTGTCTCGCATTGCTCCGCGACATAGCGAAATCGTTTGGTGACTGCAGGTGAACCAGAAGTCACGGTTCCTGTTAAGCCGCCGTCACACTGCTATAATACATCGTGGAAATGAGGGTCTAGAGACACTGTCCGAGGCATGCTTATCCCTTGTAGTATGACGGTCCTAGCTCACATTGCTCATTGAAAGACTTCCTGCTGACATGTCTGAAGCGTAGACATGCATGAAGCAAACGGGCTTCGAACGCACTTGAGTGAGTCGTGTCCGAAGATCATGCTATCCTTAGGCCTGCAGTGAACACCGTGTCTTTTGTTGAGCATGGGACTGCGGCGTTAGTGGCTTCTAGTCCTTACATTGCCATACTGGCTATAGACCAGTGTCCAAAATCCTAGCCCCTACCCCCCCCCCCTTTTACCAGCGATAAGAACTAGAAATAATAGTCTCAAAAGCAGGCTCTTGCGAAGAGAGGGGCTGCGCATAAATCAAGATTTTTGCTTTTTACGGCCCTCTAGGCATCGCTCCTGTTCTTGGAACTTGGTGGCTATGCATTTTCGACGTTCGTGCATTGCGATATCTGCAAAGATTTCTAAAAAAAAAACAAAAAAGAGCGGAGACTTTCAAAAAGCGCAGCACCCACTGTCTCATGGCGTCAGCAGAAACAAACATGGCGGTGCCCATGCAACAGAGCAGAGACTGGTCTATATTTTGCACGGGAAGGTCGTGTTTATAAAAGTTATTGGGCAGACGCTAAAAAAATATAAGAAATGAAGGATTGGAACAGTAAAAAGGTTCCAATTTAGTTTAGCTGCTTGTCCCATAGTCCATTTACGCGTTCCATTTCATAAAAAAAATCCCACCAATGGCCTGATTGACTTGTCTGCTTCAGGGTAGATCTCGGTAGCCAGCCAGTTTGGATGAGCAAGCTTAGTTGTCTGTCACTTTCTTTTAGAGCGAAGGACCTGATATCACCATTTCTGTTTTAAGCCTGTGTAGAGGGCAGAGAAGCAAATGATGAGATTTATCGCTTCGAGAAGACTATCAATAGCTGGCAGACGTGGTTCCGTTACTATCTCGCTAAACCTGTGTTGAGTCATATTCCGTGTGAAAACTACCCATTCGTTGTTTCAGACTTTATTTGATGGCAGGCCAACTCCATGTTTTCTAAATATTTCTAGCAATATGACTTTCATTGCCATCGAAGGTATTAAAGCCACTGTAAAGCAGTTGGTTCTGCAAAAAACTGAACGGCAGCCAGTATTTCCGGGAAGCGTTTGACGCAATGCCACTACCGGCAGCTTAGACTCGCAGAGTCAGGCAGCCTGTCGGATACAACATACCTGCTGAGCCCTTAAACCAGAGATGGCTTCGCCGCTGACTTATCGGCGACATGCAGCCCTCTCCCCCGACGTCACCCGCGCCGCCGGGACCTCCCCGAGCTCGCCACTTTGTCTCCGCTGCCACAGGGAGCTAATTCTATACGGAGGGAAGGACACCGGGCGAGGAGGAAGATGTGGGAAAAGTTCAGAGTGAGGGAGAGAGAGAGAGAGAGAATGAGAGAGAAAGGCGTAAAGTATCTACGCCAGCAACAATCAAGAAGCGGTACATTTCCGAGAAACCTTCCGCTTACGCCACGCAACGATTGATTTTGCCGGCTTATTTTTTTATTGTTTTACTCTCCTCAGTGCTCTCGCCCTTTTTGTACCCTTTCCTCGGCGTGCTCCTCCTCTCCTACACACTTTCCCACGACACATTTCGGCCCTCAACCTCGCCCTCCCCTTCTCGCAGCATCCTACATTCCTACTACCCCGCATCGCTTCGCGATCCACGGAAACGTCCCATGCATTTGTTTTAGGACTCTGCAATCTTCTACTTTACAATTTTACATACGTATCCCCTTTAATTTTTTTCTTCATTCGCTCGTTCACTTTTAACGAACTTTCTCGCTCGTTTATTTACAACTTCCCGAAGCGATAACGCCCCACGCCTGTGAGTCGTCGCCGAGCAGATTTGCATCGTGTGTAAACGAAGCCCGAAGCTATTCTGGTCTCAGTATATGACTGCGTGAAAAGAGGTTGTCGTTACGTTAATTTGAGAGCGCGTTAACTCGGGTCGCTGTCGCCGTGCGGACAGTTGGTTAACGAAGAACCGCCGACTGGATGTGCTCGAGTTCCGACTTTATTAAAAAACATCAAGGGAATTTTGTGCGTTTTTACGCTCCCTTTTTGGTGGGGGGAACGGAACGTGCTCTTGTCAGACGCCTACACCGAAAAGATTTTACGGTTCTCACGCTTCGTGAATTTTCTGACTATTCAGTTCTGTTTATTGTAGCTCACATTGTCGGCGAAACTTGTCACGTACGAGAAGGCAAACTTGAATACCCTGTAGCCGTCACACGAACGCTCGTGTGGCAAATGACATTCGGCGCTATCTAACTCGTGCTCCTTACCCATGCGGTGTGTACTCGAGTGAACATTAAATTTAGTGCGCCAAGCATCATGCTTAGGCTCCTCACTACCCGGAAGGAAAATATTTAAGACAATAATTAAGCACTTTAGTATATATTATTGATTTTTTGGAGCTCTACTATTGTTAACATCGAATAAAAACTGGCTGAATGCGTACACACGATTCGGTTCCAAAGTAAGTTAGCAATTGTTTTTCTTTGTGACTAATTGCATTTAGTTTTCTAGCGTCCACGGATTGCTACTTTTTGATTCGTTTTCATTTTTTGTTAAGGGTTACATTTTTGTTCTCATGTTGTCCTACTAGTCCCAAGTAACAAAATATAACGTTTCTCATAGTCGCCTTGTTTAGTTACCCTAAAGTTAGCGGACATGTAACGTTGCATATTGTTGGTTGCGTAATTACTCATTTAACGAAGGTTTATTTTTCACTTGTTTTGTTTTGTCCTTTTGCCACTCGACCACCTGGCACGCAACAACAAAATATCACTATCACATATCTGTTGTGCAAAAGAAGAAATAAACTATTTAGCCCGAATTTAAGCACGTAATCCTATGCAAACAAGTCAAGAAAATTAAGGAAGCTGATAAGATAAACTCGTAATGTAACATCCTGGAGCACGATAAGAGCAATAAGCCAGGAATGCTTGTTGAAGTAACCCAAGAACAACAACGAAGCAAAGAGAGAAAATAGACACACACAGACAAACAATGATGCCTGTATCTTGACCTTCCACTTCTCGTCGTCTTTCGTGTTTTACACTCATGCGTAACTCCTCAAAGTCTCCGAGTGACCGCCGACGTCCTGCTACGAATATTTAGCTTTTTGTTATTTGTAGGTTTGGTTAAACACTTTGTTTTAATGAAATTTTGTAAACGCTCGTTAATAGTTATCCCATATTTTCCGATCAAGACGACCGAGAAACTGTAACCGGGCTGACAAATAAGATCTTAACGTGTCATTCTTATGCACCCCGTTTGCAAGGGCCTCCGCGTACTATACAATATACTGACCCGCCCGCCTCAGAACATCACGTTTTGTTTTCTCAAGTCAACTCCCTCTCCAAGATACGGGAAGCGCGAGGAGAGATACACCGGAGAGGAACCAAAAACAAACAAGTCACTCGATGACTCCGATACAGAAACAAACAAAACAGTGCGCGTTCTTACTCCGTCTCTTCCGATTCCCTCCTGCGTAAGCAAACAACATCGACGCGATTGCGCCGTCTTTCTTTTCCACCCTACAAAATCAACGATCGCATCAATATGTCAACGTGAACCCATGCATCAGCAAAAACAAGGCGGTATTTCTCTCAGTAAGAGGATGGGACGCGGCACGGCACGGATGGAAGCGCGGGCTCCCCCGCTGCACACACTGCGTGAAACGGTACATACCGTCTCGATCGCGCGGGCAAGCAGTCAACCGCGATCTGCAGGACTCGGGCTGCTCTTAGCTTCTCCTGGAAAGGTTTTTTGGGATTCGGGCACGTTCGTCCGGCTTGTTTTACAGCTCCCTCGAGCGACACAAAGGCGACGCAAAGTCACGCTTCGTGTATCCCTCAAACATCTCCTCTGCGTTCCCTGGTCGTCGTCGAACGGCCCACTTTCGATTGATCTGAGACTCGCAATGTTGACACGCGCTTTAACTTCCCGGGCATCTCCGATACAACGGGGAGGAAGGGGACAAAGACGGCTTCTCCTGCGAGCTCGGGAGCACTTGGCGAAGCTGTTAGGCAGGGTGAATAAGGCCTACAATCTTTCGTTGACGTAATACTTGGGGGAAGGGGGCGGGGGAAGAGGGAATCGGTCGGAGTTAGGGGCGGGTGAGGGGTTGCACGTCCTATCTGCGCGGAAGCAGCATTTGTTCAGGCCCGACAAAAGATTCACATAGAAAGGGACGGAAGGACCGCGGGGTTGTGGAAGCGATGCGGGGAAGGCAGCCGCAGATTTATGTGTATGCACGCCCCCCCCCCCCCCCCCGACCCCTTCCTTTTTTTCTTTTTTTGTCTTGCTGGGTTTAGCGGATTCGGGTATTGCAGCCTGAGCCGGAAGTTTAATGCTCAGAGTACGCGAGTTGTCCACTGGAACTGATGAACTGGAACGAAAGGTTGAAGCTCAATCTCACGGCGTCGTCAATCTGACGAGGGTGGCAACGAGCTGACCCACAGACGGATGCATCCCGGTTAGGGCATGTCATTTGACGAGGAACACCCCAGAGTTGCGCATTGAGGAAGTTGATGGGCTCATCTCTTGAACTAGAAAATGGGTTTTGTTACGATCATGTGCGGCCTATTCGTGTAATATATTTCCCCGAATACATCCAGGCTAATTAAAGCGAATTCAATCGAACAATTGGAAATAGTGGCAAATAGTTTTAGCGCCAGTAAAACTCGGCGTCAGCTATTTTGTGCTACGTTCTCAGGGTTAGCGTAGCTTCGGCGATACTTCAACCCTGGCAAAGCTATGCGGAGACAGAGTCGTCTGCTTCTTGTGCAAGGATTGCGATGATGTCAAAACGCCGAGCTCTTAATGGCTGATGGGAAAGAAATAGTGGGTAGACCTGAAGGCATCTAGCATTGAGGTCTACCCACTATCCTTTCAAGCGAAGCCAATGAGAGCTCGGCATCACTCTGACGTCACGGCAACTCCTCCGCAAGAAGCAGACGACTTGCTGTCCACATAGTTGCACGAGCGCGTGCAAATGAGTCGTAAAACGAGAAGGGTATGCACTTGGGCTAGTTGGTGATCCATGTTTTTGAGGGTAAAAGCGCTAAAAACAACGGACAAGTAAAAGAAACGAACAACACGGAGCACTCTGTGTTGTTCGTTTCTTTTAATCGCAAAACGAGGCCACGCTCACGCAACAGTGCGGGGTTGCAGCACTGTGGAAGCTGGACTAACTTGGCCAACGTAGCACAAAATAGTTATGGGCTGGGAGTGGAGAGAATTACATGGATGCCGTTTTTCTCCGCAAGTTTATCACGTCCAGCACGTATTTGATGAAATGTGCCTGAAGCGCGAGACAAGTGCACGACGAAACATCCGACTGGTCGCAGGCCGGCGTTTAGAAAGGATGGTCTGATTCGACCAGGCATCTACTAATCACGACGTCACGTGCGTCCACGTGACGCCGTGATCGACCTTCGTACGTTTTGCGCCGCATGCGTCTCGCCCTTTGCGCTCAAATGTCGACTGCATGCTCGACCGACCATATGTGTGCCTTCACGTCGGTCGGTCAGTGTCGGTCAATGCTAATGTAAACGGCTGGCCTGAAATTTGTCATTTGCTCAGAGAAACATTACGCTAAGAATTTTAGGGCTTTCTGAGCCATTGAGCCGTAGTCACATCACTAATTCGTTAGAGAAAAGGCAGTCTGCAAATGCTGTTTGAGGCGATTTTTTTTTTCTTGTCACATTGGACATGCACAACCTTTTGGCAGACATGTTGGAATCATGTCTTCCAACATGTCTTCGAAGAAGAACATGCTTCGAAGGCGCATGAGGCGCGCCCGCAGATAATCCTTCCTGTCATCGCGCCTGCTGCGAACTTTCGTATGATTCGCGAGCAGTGGGGGTGCAGCCTAGAGGGTCACGTTACATTTGGCATATACGCTTCCCACGCGGATTAAATATTCGTCGCGTGTCGCTGCGCTGCGATTCTTGCATGTATCTTCTTGCGATATGCGCCTCCTTCGGGAGAAGGGGTCTGGTACAAAATAGTCGATGTTATACACAACCACCGAGTTCGACACACGACGTTATAGCGCCAGTAAAACTGCGACATTCATACAGAGGGCCACAAATGGGAACGAAAAGATGCAACTATTTATTTGTAAACGGAACTTCTGCCGCAAATTTTATTACGCTTCAATCAAACACCATCGATCGAATTTTATTTGTAAATTTACATTTTTACCGCCACATCCCCATTTGCCTCGCCCTAAAACGAATAGAAACTATGGTAAAACAGAACGAAAAAACGGAAACCCAACAACAGGACATCCAGGAGCCCAGGAACCGCAGCTTCCAAAGACATCCGCCGTCTCTTCTCTTCTTTTTTATCTCGGACAACGGTCCCCCGCTGCGAACCCTCGACTGCTACACTCTCCCTCCACGATGCGCCGCGTTGCCACACTAGCCGACGACGACGACGTGCAAACCGGGGCGACGGCGTCTCTATCTGTTTCAGCCCCCAGAGTAGATTGAGGATGAGGGCTCCACGGCGTAAAGCGATCGGGAGGCATCAGCGAGGGCCCTCCCACTCCCCAACACACGCGCGCTCAGCTCGTTCGCTCTCCCCCTTCAGCAAAACGGCATCGGAGAGCGCCGGCGAAGCTCGGGAGTTCCGAGAACCCATCTAACGATTTTAACGCTGGCTTCCCGCTTTGCCCAACGCCTGGTCGTTCCGGGTCGCTCTTCCAGGAACCCAGGACCCGATGCGGTACAGAATTCCCGGGAAAAATCTCGGATGAGGAACGGCGGCACCACCCCCAACCCGGCCCTTCTCGCCCATGTGGCCCCCCTTGCTTCCGCACCGTACCCTCGCCCCTTCCCATTTCTTCGCGTGCCTTTTCCTTCCCTACTTCCTACGGCCTGCTGCGAGAAGAAGGTCGTTCCAGAGGGCTCTTCTGTGCCCCGCTGCTGTGCTGGCCCAGCACGCCGTCGAAGCTTCCGCCTTCCGTGATGGCAGCGCGCACGCAACCCTGTGTTCAGGGACGGCTCGGTCCGGGGGACGAGAGATGCATTTCCTGAGTTCCAGGCACGTCGTGCGGACGACTGTCTCCGCTCGGCTGAATGCGAGCTACCGCAGGAGGTCGCCTTCGGAACAATGACTTGGAGGAGTCGCAATTAGTGGAGAGCCGCTTCTGCGAATGTTGCGTTGGAAGGGAAGCGTGCGCTCCCCTCTTCTGGGGATTTGGGGGGGGGGGGGATTATGATGGGGACGTTTCCGGGTAGGATCGGGGCAAGTGGGGTGGGAAGTCAAGCTGACAATGCGGCTATGTGTGGCCGGTTCTTGCACCATGCACGTTGCTCGGAGAGAGGAGTGTTCATTTCACGTAATGCGTGCTCGCTGGTTTATCGGTTTTCCTTTCATGCATCGGCTTATTTGGCCTTCGGGTCAATTTTTTTCTTTTTGTAGAATTTTGTCGATGAATGGCCTAAAGGGAAGCTTGAGTTTAGGTCCTTAAAGCTGGAAAAGTTATTCACCGACCTTATCTTGTCCGCTGAGACTGATAATAATTCTTGGCTTCGTGAAAAGAAAGTTCAACGCGGTATATCTCTATTTGAATTAATTTAAATGGGTGTGAGAATAATGCTTTGAACCGAACAGTATTGCGTCATTTATAGCCTTCGCAGGGCAAGGGTGAGCCACGACACCTGACCTCTTTTTGCAGTATTGAAGCTAAGGGATGACAATGGGCTCTTCGATTCGAAGCAGTATTCGCACACCCCTCAATATTATACAGCATTTTTTTTTACGATACTCCACGGTTCTGACTGAAGCACATCGAAGAGCAACGCGTACAAATCGCCCATGGGCTCTACTGCATGCACCGTGTTACTCGAGTCGTAGGAGAGGAGCGCAGCACCCGGATCCGGACATTTCGGTGTAAGATGTTTCGGTGTACGATTTTTCGGTGCGGTCTTTTCGGTGCACGGATGTTTCGGTGTACGGACTTTCGGTGTACGAACGTTTTGCTATACGGACATTTCGCTCTAAATACGATATGCGTTTGGAACTGAATAGGTGAACCTCCAGCAGACGTAGGAGACCTTTGTAAACCTTAATATTTTGATGTATGAAAGGTACGAGATGTATTGATAGAGATTGCTGATTTCATTTCCTTGCATAATTATCTGTGATGCATCATATGCCAGGCACGTAGCCAGGATTTTGTTTCGGGGGTGGGCCCGCCCATGACAAAATGCTGTATGAGGGGGAGGGGGAAAGGAGGTCCCAGCAAAATCGAAGATTTTGGGGGGGGCCCGGGCCCCATGCCCCCCCCCCCCCCCGGATACGTGCCTGTCATATGTATTCATATTTCGTGTCACGGGAACATGGAAATGCATTCCCTTGTCACGGGAACACGGGAATGGTCAGCCGGCCTAATTGATATGTGAAATATCAAGTCGGCCGTGATTAAAGAATGCAAGCTGGTACGCAAGTAACGCAACGCAGGCCCATTACGAGACCCATTGCCACGGGAATTGAAGCCGCCAGAACTGAGTTTTCTAGGCGACGCGCTGCCAAGCTTTAAAACGCTCACCTAAGGACCCCCGCCCATTCTTCTGCTTTTCATTGACGTATACGGCTTTCAACTTTGAGCCCTCTTTAAATACCAATATCCGCGGCAATTAACTATAACCCGTTTTGAACGAGTTAGCCGTAGTGACACCCCGTGATTGAACAGCATTGAGGATATATGCCCGGATTCCAGACGACCAAATTAGCGCTTCGGCAGAAATGTCACGAGGATTTCTAAGCGAAGGCTACTGTTTTTAAGTGGCGCCCCGTGTAATTGGTTCGGGGTTGAACGTGAGCAGCGATGACTCGCGAAAGACAGAGTTAATCAAAATGAACATTAAACATGCACAAGAGCCAGAGGATGCCTGTATCTCGTTAACTCAGACGCTCGTTTTTTCTGCACCTTTGAATGGGTTTCGATTGGGCCCAAACCCCGTCGCGCAAAGAATCTGCCGTGAAGTGTTTTATATATTGGTTTACGCAATAGGAGGGATGACAGCAGCTGCGTCCAACGGTCGCTTGCTCTGATCTTCCTTAAAACTTAAAGGCGCCCCTAAAGATTAAAAGAAATAGCCGAGTAACGGTAAAAGCTCTCGCGTTATTTATTGATGGCATGATTCGCAGCATACGTCCGGACATACGGAGACGCTTTTCTAGGGTCTCGTAATTATTTAATTAGGATAATTGATCTCTTTAATTTAAAAAAAGGAAGAAAGAGGATAATTGTCTCTTGCTGCCCGGCCTCGGGCAGTTTGTTTTAACTCCTCGGGGAGCCGCTTAGCGTGGAAGATGATGACCCCTAGAGCTCTTACTGCTTTTCTGCCTGTTCTCTTGGTTGTTAGCCACTCATCCTTGTTCTTTGTTTTCTTTTTTTTCTAGTTTTGAAAAAGCCAGCGGCCAATCAGAGGAAAAAAGAAGCTTGAAATTTAATCTGAGCCTTGAGACCTTTTAGAAGACTTCAGAGTTCCTAGGGCTGATCTCTCGAATTAGCGGAAGAATTAGCTTTATATATTCTGTCGTCGTCTGGCCTGGACACGAAACAACAGATCGCTAATATATATATATATATATATATATATATATATATATATATATATATATATATATATATATATATATATATATATATATAAATGAAAGACGTTTACAAATCTCTGTAATGCGAAATTAGAGCGCAGCTCTTGAGGAGGAGGGGGGGTATGGAGGAGAGGGTATGCCCCTTCTTTTCCTCTTTCTCCTCCTCCTCTCCTCCTCCTCTCTCCTCCATCCCCTTCTCCTCCAATTCAGTTTCCCCGCCAAATTTAGCGGAAAAAAATGACGTCACATGACTTGGTGTCACGACACCTATGAACAAATTTAGTTTCTCCGCTAGATTTAGCGGGGAAATTGACGTCACGTGACCTTTGCACCAACTCAATTCCCCAATAAATTTAGCGGGAATTGAATTCGTGTTGAGGCCACGTGACGTCAATTTTCCCGCTGAATCTAGGGGAGAAACTGAATTTGTCCGCTAAATCTTGCTGAAAAACTGAATTTCCCCGCTAAATTTAGTGAGGAATTGAAGTGGTGTTGAGGTCACCGGACGTCAATTTTCTCGCTAAATGTAGCGTGGTTACGCTGACGCCGAGGGCGACGCCGCTAAACCCGGCAACGGCCGCCTAAGAGCCGCGCTCTAAAAATTTAATCGGACGTTATTAACAGCTCTCGACAGGAAATACAACGGGATTGTGTTAAATACGTCACGCTGTGCCTTCTTCATAATGAAACGGATTAGTGAATGCGAAGATCTTTAACAAAGCCTCCTCCTCCACCACCTCAGGAGCTTAAAGAAACTGTTCACTGAGGTCTTTTTTTTTCTTTTTCATTTGAAGTTTTTAAATGAGGCTAATGTTGTGATATGTTAGAAGACGTCGAAAAACCTGGCAAATAGAGTCGCAAAAAATTGTTAAAAAGAAAGAAAAACTGCAATAAGCAGTGCTCCTGCTGCTCGTCTTCATCAACTCTCACCTTTTTTTTTTAACTCGCTGGGATTGAGAGTGATTGGGAATGAACAAAAAACGGATTGATTCGGCTAATCCATCTCGTTCACAGCGAGCTGCTGCAACGAAAGAAGCGAGCTGTTCGAACACCATCTACAGAATAAAGGACTCCGAACGCCCCACCCTTCTTCCATGGAACGTCACCACAGTCGGATGGCGTCTACTCGGCGGTTGGACCCGAACCCGATGCCGAGTGCCCTTCGACGCGTTGATTGGACACGAGGCCCAGCCGAGCGCTGACGCGTTAATCGTATCCAATCCCTGTCTTCACTCGATCTCACTGTGATGACGTCAAGCTTCTAGTGCATAGGCTTTGAATACTCTAGGGGTGTTGGCTGTTTTCACTTTTCATGTGTTGGAACTGATTGCTGACGTGTGAATAAACAAAAATGGAAAGAATGGAAGTGAGAAAGAATAAACGCAGGAAAAGATAAAAAGAAAGAGAGAGAAAAGGAAAGAGAGGAAAGAAGAAAGAAAGACACAAACGAAGACAACAAGTGTTTAGTGATTCCTTCAGCCGCTGAAACTCTCTTCCTTCTAGAACCGGCGTCAGGAAGTTCTGCAATTTTAGTTTTGGTGCTTCAGATAGAACGATCTCACCAGCCAGTTTCGTTGCGCCATCGCTGCCCGCATGAGTCGGAAACTGTTGCCTTTCTGTACATTTTAAGAAAAAAAAGTTGGTCGTAAAAGAACCCTAATGAGAGTTCGGCTTGCACATATTTTGCACCCTAAAAAGATATTTTAAGCGCCTCCTAAAAAGGATACTTCGTGAGAAACCTATAAGGGGTTCTTTCAAGCTACTTTTGTTATGCAAAAGAGCCCTTAATATCGCACAGTTGCCTCTCTAGTGCGCCGGGAAGCGATAGTGCTTGAAGCGAAACCGTTCTTCACGAGTTGAAAAAGTTCTTGAGGCCTCAAAGAACCTTTCAATAACGGATTCTTTTTTAGAGTGTATACGCCCGACACCCTTGCATGGTGTCTGCGCGAGATGTCTCGTGCACTGGAGCTCACCTCCTGTCGACGACAGTTATGGCAGCGCATGCGTGGGACACTTAGTGAGATCGGTCTATGGGCCGAGAAACAGAGTGAAAGGAGACGAGAACGTGCGGGGACGTCATAATGCCGAGCACTGATTGGAATGATTGGCGCGCAGACCCAATGCTAGCTGCCTTTGTCTCCACTGCACTCGTCGAACGCGTTTGAATTCGAGAGCCAAACGCCGAACGCTAGCGTTCCGCGTTCTAAAGCGTTCGACGAGTGCAGTGGAGACAAAGGCAGCTAACTTGAGCTTTACCCACTAGTCATCCCAACCAGAACACGGTGTTCTGACTTTCCCACGCGCTCTCGTCTCCTCCTCTCCTCACTTTATCGGCGCATTCCTCCACAGGCCGCCGCAAAAGTATACTTTCTTTAATCTTTCTGGTTGAGCACTTATCCCTTTGGATTACGAATATTAGTCGCGATTCGCGCATAGCTTATTTCACGCAGCGTTACAGGGTGTTCGCTTGGGCTAGATGCCGTGTTGTACGGAACGACGTTCCAAGGAACGGCGTTCCTGGAACGCGCGATTTATAGGAGGAACGAAGGAACGCCGCCCTTCCATGTTGCATTGGTGGAACTGGAAAGGGAACTCGTCATATTTTTACTGGAACTGAAAAAGAACGGCGTTCCTCTTTTTCGTGCAGTGGGGTAATTTTTATTTTATTTTCTAAGAGGGAAGTTCTAGAAGTACAAAAACAATAACTTTACGAAGAGCAGGATCTTGTAACTTTTGGGTTACTTGTCTTAGGGTTTATTTTGTGTGGTCATCGGTTGATAACAGTCGGTTGCAGGAGAGCTAGTGGGCATCGATACGTTTTTTCAATGCCCGAGACTGCGGTACAAAAAGCAAAACTTTTCGTCCAAGGAAAAGACACGGAAAGAGGGACGTTTAAAACTCAGCTACATTCTTTGTTTCCACGAACCCTCATACACGCAGAAATCTAAGGCCGACCACAGCCATCACTGAACTTCCACAAAGAGACCTACAGTTACAACAAAAGAATAGGTTGCCAGACATCGAGCACACCTTTGTATCCCGGACGTCACCTAAAAGGTACACAAAAATTAAACTTCATACTTTCTCTCCTTTTCCCCCACACCCAAACTGAACAACGAATCTAACCTTCACGAAGGACTGGCAGCTTTCAAGGCTAGCCTTCCGAAAGCCCTACCCTCTTTTTCATTTGCTCGTTTTGCGAGCAGAAACATCGAGAAGCAAGTGTCGTTAAGTTCGGACAAGAGAGTTTGTTAGAATGAAACGTGTGAGGTTGTTGTAAAACACTCGTGCAATGTAGGGTAACAGACTGTACATTTTGCTCTGCTGAATAGCTTTCCACAAGCATGAATATGGCCCAAAGCTGAGATTTTTAAAGATAAATATATGAACAAATGAAACCTCGCTTCCGCTTGTTTTCTTCTCCTGGTGCCCTTCCATCACGGCATTCAAATTCCTATGTTGCCATTTAATAAAATAGACAAAAAAAACTTTGATGTAATTAAACATGCTAATCATCAAAATACAAATGTAACGTATATGTAACGATGCAGTCCATTTTTTAAACTGTAACGGGAACGAGTTCCTTTTTCACAAATGGAACTTGTAACGGGAATGCGTTCCAAAAATCAGAAGGAATGTGGAACGAGCCTTCGTTGCTTCTTTTGAGGAACGTGTACAACTGGCTAGATGTAACATACAAAGTCAGTAAATAGTTTACGTACCTGAACGTGTACATTTCCATCACATTACTGTTTTTCGCGGGAAATGACTACATCCAACGCTTAATGGCAAATGAGGCCAAAACAAAAAAGTTGAAACGGAGAGAAAGTCTCAGCTTGGCACTGTACTGGCTACTATGTTAGGGGGAAGAAGGGGAATAATGCTATTAAAACTCAGACACGAAAAAAAGAAATAGGTCAGAGCATGCAGTCAAGGTGTAATGCGCGATTAAATGCATGATGTTCAGAAAGACGCGAATATCTCCCAATCATCCAATAACCAGCTCAACAAAGTTTACCACTTTACAACACGCTCACGTTCGTTTCCGAAGTTTGTGCAACTTGCGGTTGCGCAACCTGGGACTCTCTGACGCCTCTCGCCGCATCGTACATGTAGGAAGTCGGTCGGGTGGGGAGTAGCGCGGCGGGAGAGCGAGCGAGAGAGCGAACCTGCATTTACAAGTCGGACACAGCTCGCTGATAACGACGCGGCGCATTTACCACGCCACAAGTCCAGGTGCGCCGGTGCCTCAATCACCCTGTTTTTCTTTCAAAAGCCGGCGACTGACGCCGCGACTCCTTCTTCCCCCACTCATGAATTATCTACGCGCTGCCTCGCCTCGCTTTTCCGGAAATCCTCCCACCCCCTCCCGATCGCGAAGCAACCGCGCCGCGACAGCTCGCATCCATCGCGCAGATGAAAGGCCGCTACCGTATACATCCCCGCTTGCCTCGGACATCCTCGATTTCGAAGGCTCCGACGCTTCAATTCCTAACCCGCGCGCGGTCTTAAGACCTCCTAGAGCGAGGCCTCTCTGATTAGATGTACCTAATGTATTCGGAGCGAGCCCAACAATGGATCATTATCGAGCCCTGTGTGCGCGCGTGCCCCTCTGACTGAACCGACAACGAGTTACCCTCCTCTTCCAGTGGCCAAACATGGAAGACTGCCTCGCCGCAAAGTTTCCCAACCCAGCTTTGAATATCTTCGGTCCGCGGGACGCTCTCTCTCCATCCGCACAAACACTGGAGGATATCCACTATCGTCACGCAATATTGAGATGGCGCATCATATACTATAGAGTCCGGACACAATGCGATCAACTCGTCCTTCCAAGTCGCCGCGAATGAACGGGGCTTCATGGGTAACATCTGCGTCACACATAAACGACCGTGTGTATACGTGTATGCATACATCGTGTGTAAAGACGCGAGATGTGCCCGCGGCGTGAGGAAACGTCCTACGGCATGCTCCTTCGTTTGGGGGCGCTCTGCAAACACGGAGGAGCAACCCCCCCCCCCCCCTCGTCGTTGAACACCTTGCTAATGAGACAGAGCTTCTGTCTCTCCGATTTGCCCTCGAAATACGCATCTGTTCTAGGCGGCCGACCGGAAACCCCAGGCTGCGCCGAGGTCCACGCTACGCTAGCACCCGTAATCTCGGCGCGCTCGTCTTTCCATATAGAGGTCCAGCTGCGGTGTGTGTGTGTGTGGGCACAGGGATTCCATTGCGCCACTGCATCCATTGCGCCACCACTAGCGAACGAGGTCCGTTGTCAATTATACCGAGCCTCGTAACGCAAACAGTCCAGCGATGTGAGCTTGTACGTGTGTTTGTGCAAGCGGAGTCCTTGAAGAATCTGCTTCTCTAAGGTATCCCTTTACAAAAAGAGGGGTATAGCGGACGCTTGCGCCCCCAAGCAAGCAGGCTATACGTGGATAAGCGCGCCTGTGCGTTTGTGTGTATGTGTGCACGCGCTTTGAAAGGTCGCTGCGTGCGCTATAGAAATCTTTGGGGGACCTAATTGTACGCCCGAGGTTTTTCTGCGAGGTTTTTGAAAGAAGGATGGAGCCACACTACGAGGAAGAGGGGCGTGGTCACTCGTGATAATTTGAGCGCAGAAGCCAAACAAGCTGGCATTCTGTTGTCGGTCGGTTGGGCAGCGATGGAGGCTGCCTGATTTGAGGCCGTTTTGTTAGAGGATCGGTTACGATGGGGTTTTGACAGATATGGTTTCGCAATACCCACGAAGCTCGGGTTGTGCATGCGTATGTGCGCTCTAGTAACGACTTGTTGTGGCTTCAATTTATGTAAAATGGCGCTCGACGTTCCTATCTGTTCCAGCACAGAAGCCTACCCGACCGCGGAGTCGCTTTGAGTTCGAAGCTCCCTGGAAGGCTTTATACTGGACAGTCGCCATTCGCCGGGCCCTGAGTGCGCAGTCTCACACTGATCTAAAGCAGGTGGTCTCAAACCTCATTCGAGTGTGGGGGCCAGATAGCCCACCCCGAAAGGACGAAAGCCAATGGGGGGGGCAATTATTTTGCTATTTTGTGGCAAAAAAAAAAAAAAAACAGCAGTGATGTTTTACGTTGCAAAGCAGCGGACAGTCCCAGCGTCATCCCAGAGATTTTCTAGACAAGGAACCTTATGCTGTCTGTTCATTGTAAGCTCAACCTATCGCCATCTTTAGCTTTCATTTGCATGAACGAACACGACTAGTGTGGACCCGCAAGTTATGTTAGAAAAAATTTAAAACACCGCCACACCAGATTACTGACAGTTTTCAACAGAACGAGAGAAAGCACACCGTCCTTGCCCTGTCACACAATTGACTAGGCTCAAAATTCATATAAAACTTCTTCTTCATACGTGAGTTTTTGGTTTCCTGACGATTTTTATATTAACATTATAAGAATTTTTTTTAATTTTAAAGGTATGGTTTGACAGCTAGAAGCCAAAGCTTATAGCTTTGTTTTTGGCATTTTCATTTGCTGAGCAAGAGTTTGTGCAAACGGGCTGCCTCCTTCAGCAAAGAGCCTCTAGTAGCCTGGTGGTGGTATAGTCATTTCGGTTGATTTACATGAGAAAAGAACGAGAAGCCAATACTTAGACTAAGCAACACTACACCCAGAAGATAATCAGAATAGTGCAAAATGCGTAAACACGTTATATCATTTTTTTTTTTTGTGTGTGGGGGGGGGCGGAAGTTTTTTGACGATACAAAACTATTGTTTATGGCGCATGTGGCGCTGGAGGTATGGAAACGGGGGCTCGCAGCCGTGGTATGCTTGCAGGCCGCTTGCCAGGGCGCTTCGCGGGCCGCGTGTTGGGACCCCTGCTTTAAAGGGTCATTCCATGCCAAAGGACACGCTGCAACTTTTTATGCATTGAATGTGTACGAAAAATAATAATTTTGATAAAAAAGCCTTTAAATTCCCCAATTGTTTTTGTGAACAAATTTACTTAATTTACTTTTTCAGTGTATATGTACTCTACTCAAGATAGTTAGTAGTAAAAGTAATTTAAATACAACTATAAATACATATTCAAATGGGTATTTAGTATCTTATCTTAAATACTTTTTTTTTATTTGGAACAACACTGTTTCGGGGGTAGGCGACGTACGCCGGCGTTCTCCAGCGAGGCGTCCACGGTCTGAGGCGGCGGCGCAAGGTCTTCAACGCGCTCCTGAGAACACGTTTTATTCAGTTGAAGTGGATCCGTTATCCTGACTTCCATGCATCCGCATCCTCTTTTGCGTTACGTAATGAGAGTGGCGTCTTAAATTTACTCAACTTCTGCCAGGTAGCTGCCGACGAACGCAGGCCTGCATCGTCTGCTTGCCGAGTTTGGGAGTGCGTACTACGCATCGGCATCGTCTGTCGCATGAGGATATATAAAATCAATTCATACTGAATAGCTCTTCCCCGATGAAAAATTATGACAGTGACGTCACTTCTCCATTGAACTTAAACGTATTTATTTTGATATAACTAAAATGTATTGAAGTTCGTTGTCGCATCCACCATGGACACGCTGCCGAGATAGTGACGACTTTATGGAAACGACTGCGTCACTTTTTTAAGCGTCATTGTGGGCAGGGCTTGTGACAATATTTTTGCGCGCGGTATCGAAATCGAGAGTAGAAAACGCGAAAACTGGTCGATGAATAATATCTAAGAAACTATTACCCTTTCGCAAATTATGTTAATTAGTCAATCCTCTGATAGTAGTTGGCGTCAATACTGCGATTGCGACATGAGACCATGAAACCATGAATTAAAAATTAAATCAAATATTTTCTTAAAAGATCCGGCTTTCCATGATGGTTATTACCTCCCCTAATGTCCCCCGAGCCTGACACTGAGGTTAGCGAAGCCGGCACCCGTGTAACTCTTATCAAACACACTTTCTCTAAAAATTCAGAATTCGAGACATGTTCTGCTGGCTTCCCATATATTCCGGAGTCTAAAATACTCCACATGAACGGAACCTCAGGGGTGTGAGGCGCCTGCCGCAAAGGTCGAAATGCTTTTTCCATCAACACTGCTTTTGGGAGCACTGCATATTTCATCAAAATACGCTTAAGTTCAATGGGAAAGTGGCGTGACAGTTATCATTTTGCATGGGTGACTCAAAATGGCGTCTTTCAATATTTGTATTTTAATGTAAGATAGGGCATATTATTGCGCCAACCTAAATTTGTGTGATAAGCAACCGTTTTGTACCATTTTTTTAAAATAGGTTTTATACAAATTCCAGAAATTTCGAGCATGATGTCAGCAAAAATAAAATTTATTTTTTCGCAAAAATTTATTTTTGGAGTTTCGAGACTTCTTTATCCAAATTCATTTTTTCGTACATATCCCAAACACGAAAAAATTACCGTGTCTCCTTTGGCATGGAATAACCCTAAAGTAATATCAGAGGATGAAAAATGTTCGTAAGCTTTGGCGAGATATGCATACACCAACATTTTTTTACAGTTACTACCAGATACACAGCCCCGTGTGAGCAAATCATCGTTAGAAGGTCCCTGGACATAGGAGTCGGCGAAGGACCGAAATGTCTCGATAGCTGAGGCTCCTACAGTTTCGAAACGTTCCGACTTTTTTTTACGATTTCATAACTTCTCGTATACAGAGCAGCAATGCCGGAGGAAGAGAAGGAGAGAAAAAGCGCTGGAAGAAGATAGCGAACGAGTGGAGACGGAAAGTGTGCGCACGCGCACAGGAAGAGCGACGACTTTTAAACTGGGTTTCATCTTCTCGATGTATCCAGAAAGCCCTTGTCCGGGCACCGTTGACACTTCAAGAGGGAAACCCTGAAAGCTTCCGCACATGAATATACCCGACCAGGATCCAGCGGGCCCACAGTGCGTCCCCCTACGAGCAGAGAAGTATGTCGAAGAAACCGGGCAAAGATGCCGGACATAAAAGGAGGCCGAATACGCATTGAGGTTGTATCCTTGCGCAACACGGCGCGTTCGTGTTGACAATCTCGAGAGCGGCATCTCTCTCTTTTTCTCTCGA
Organism: Ixodes ricinus; assembly: GCA_037355805.1. NCBI lineage: Eukaryota > Metazoa > Arthropoda > Arachnida > Ixodida > Ixodidae > Ixodes > Ixodes ricinus. The sequence continues at coordinate 179,022 of JAZHYW010010463.1, forward strand.
GGGGACAGTCCCCGGGAAAATTGAGCGCAATAAATATTTCCCGATCTCTGATATACGCGCAGACACGGGCTTAGAGGAGGAGGAAATCCAAAGAAGCTCCGTCCCACAAAACAACAGCAACAAAAAAAACAAATATTAAAGGGAAAAACGCGGGCCAGTGTGAACCTGAGCGTGGGCAAGCGACCGCGTCTTGCAGGGAAGGCGTACACGAAATAAACATATATATATAAATAAGAAGGAGCTAAAGAAATATGACTTAAAACCGTTTCTTTCGCTGTGTTCTGTCTCCTCTGAAACTCGAATCCGGGACCCGGACTTTTGGGAAGGGAATGGCCTGGCCGGTCGCTACGTTCCCGGCGCCCGCTCGGGGAATCGGATATTTACGATTCGAGGAGAAATATTCCAAATTCGACTTCCCTCCTTTACGCCGTGTTTAGGAACGCGATAAAAAAAAAACTGCAAAAATAAAAAAAATAACGAAAATCTTGATCCCCTTTAGGAGGCAGGCACACCGATGTGTAATATATACCTTGCCTCCCCGCCTTCTTTGATTCTTCATCCTCTCAATGTCCTCCTCAATTCTCGTGGTCCGAGGTAAGCGTTCCCTGCTGCATTTCAGAACGACCCAATCTGTATTCGCGGGTCGTAGGCGTCCGAGGGCGATCTTCGTATAAGCTCGGCCAGCGTGCGACTCTGGGGTCTTGTATACAAATTTCGCCGTGCCTCGCTTTTGTATGTTAGGTAACACAAAATTAAAAAAAAAAGAAACATACGCACACAAACACGCGCAAAGGACAGAATTTACAGAGTCACTACGGTAATGGTTTTCGAAGCGTATTATTATGACAGTTCGGGTTTTTGCACCCCTTACCAAGTTCTATATATGCTTCCCTTCTCCGTGGCAAAGGTGATTTGCGCCTGGGACGAAGCACACAAGGGAGGCAGGCTCCAAAATTATGTCTCCACTTCCTAAGGGGAAATCCGTCTGGAGTTGTGCTGGCTAGGAGAGGAATCTCGGTAATCCTGAGGAGTGATCCGCTTATATAGTTAGAATCTCGTAAATTTGTGCCTCCTATTTTGCATTTCCTTCCCTAATTATGTTGTTTTTTTTGCTCTTCCCATTGATGGATGGATGGATGGATGGATGGCTAACGGCTGTACTTTTTATAACGGACGGTAGCTTGTGCCACCTAGCACAGAAATTAAAAAGTCCTCCACCGCACAAAGTAGACAAATGTGACAAATATCCAGGTTACACATTTCTGTATTCCGTAGTGAAAGCAAGATTTGTCGATATGGCACTTGTAATGCAAGTTGGGGCAGTGGTATGAAGTCATGCTAAATTAGCCTGGTGTTTACAATAAACTTGTTTTGCATCGTTAGTCTATTGTTCAAGCATGCTTGCACCGAGACAGAAAGTTACTTAGATTTTATAATGTTGTCTGCTAAGTTATATTATAATATATAAGAATACCTTAATTTAGAATATTATGGTGGTAACGGCACTTGCTTGGAGAATTATGTATAATTTGTCGGAATACAATTCTAATTGAATAACTTTTCATTAGTTTACGTTATACACTGTGATCGGTGTTGTAGGCGTTACCAAAAAGAAAGGGAAAGAGATGTAACGAGATACATTACTTGTTACTTGCAAATAAAAGGAACGTGTTACCGTCCTACGTTACAACAAAATACAAGAAACGCGTTACAGTTACCGGTAAAAAGAAGCGCACGTGTCTTTTGCGTTACTTTTTTAATGATCAAGTAACAGGTTTTACTGTTTTGACGTTACAGGCATATTTCAAGAAACATTATATCCATGCAGAAACCAAACATAATTATCTTATTTTTGTTTACGGTTTCACCTAAATGCTTACAAAAACGCAAAGAAAAACGCGAAAAAAGCTTTCAAAATAATAGGGCGTGGCGCCTAGAAACAAAAAAAAAATGAAGCGTATTTTTTTGTTGTGGGAAGAATAAGTAACGAGTAATGTTTCTAAGTTACGTGTTAATCGAAATAAGTAACGCAAGCACGTTATTTGTTACTGTTTTGAAAATGTAACGAGTACGTAGTTAGACCAAAAAAAAAAAAGGAGTCGCGGATGTTTGATAGTCTTCGATTTGGCTGGAAATTGGCAGACCGCATCAGTAACCCTTTCTCAAATAAACCCCAAAATGGTTTATACAAATAAAATATTTCCGTGAAGTGCAGAGAAGAACTTCTTTCCTACCTTGTTTTCGTGAGAAAAAAAGAAAAGAAAAAAAGCGCTCTCGGCAGCAATGGAGGCCAGCAACGTCAAAGTGTTTTGCACGAACGGGTTGCCGAGAGAACTGGTGTCGCATGAAACATCCTCACTTGTGCTCAGAATATTTTATAGAGTTAAGGGCAATCCACACAATTGCGTTGAGTCCGACCGAGTGCGAGGGTTGCTATAACAACAGCTGCGCTTGCTCCAAAGAAGAAAAAAACAGGGTAAAAAACAGTTTTATTGGGGCCAACGTTACTGGAACACTCAGTTGGGAAACTGGCGTCCACCGAGACCGAGCTAAATACGACAACAGCGCCACTCTTAATCTTTTTTTTTTTTTACTGTGGTCACCTAGAGCTTTCGGAAAGCACGTTTTTGCCTAAAAACAAACGGAAAAAAACTTTTTTCGTGGTAACTTTTATTGGAGTTTTGTACAAAATGACGGGCGCGTGAAGTTTTCTAAAATCATTAGTTTGCAAAGTTTTGCTTGCAAAATTAATATTGTTTTTATACAACCATGCCTGATGCTGAGCGGTGATTTCAGGTAGCGCGTCCCGACCTGGGCGCATCCTAACTTTGTAAGTAATTCGCGGTGCGTCTGCTTGGGAGACGGGGGTGGCACCCCTGAAACCCCTTCTACCGTGTTTATTTCGGTGCCAAAATGGCCGATTAAAGCCAAAATAGAAGTCACAGCGGACGCTATCGAATGCGGTACTCCGGGCAGTTTCTCGAGTGGCCCCTGCGGGAGAAAGGGAGGCGTTGCGATCGCCATTAGCTCGGATCTTGAGTACGGATCGGTGCCACTTTTTCAGACCAGGCTCTATGGCAGTTTCCCAACTGAGTGGTTGTATAGTAGCGTTGGTTGGAGTCGACGGAGTTGTTGCCATAGCCACCCTCGCACTCGGTCGGACTCAACGCCAGTGTGGAAGTATGTGCACCACGTGGGTACGTGGTGCACATACTTTATGGCCGCGTACTGCTAGTTGAGTGTCCTTCTGCAGCTAGAACAGTGCAAGGCCGGCAAGCGTTCACTCCAAGCCGGGTGTAACCACCACAACATCCGTCCAAAGAGGAGCGCTAATAATATCGAGAAAAATAGGGCACATTCTAGCATTATAGTCGACATTTGGCGCAGTCCCATTTGAGGTTCACAACTGCTTCAGTGATTTTCTTTAGGCGTCCGTTTTCGGCTTGACCGGCGTCGCCGTCGCCGTCGGCGTAACCGCGCGTTGCATTATTGGACGTTCCGATAATGACGTCACGTGTGACGTAACGAGTGACGTCATGAGGTACGTGTGACGTCACCCTTGTGACGTCACACGGCGCCTAAATTTGGCGAAACTTTTCCGCTAAATTTAGCAGAAAAATTCCCTGCTAAGTTTGGCGGAAAAATTTCCCCTAAGTTTTGCGGAAAATTTCCCCGCCAAATTTAGCGAAAAATCTTCCACGCTAAAGTTGGCGGAAAAATTGCCCTGCTACATTTAGCGGGAAAATTTTGCATGATAATTTCCTCGCTAAATTTAGCGGAAAATTTTTTGCGCTAAATTTATTGGGAAATTTTTTCGTTATATTTAGCAGGAAAATTCCCGCTAAATTTTGCGGAAAGATTTTTCTCTGGAAATTTTCCCGCTAAATTTAACAGGGAATTTTCCCGCTAAATGCAGGAAAACTTTACTGCTAAATTTAGCGGGATTAGCGGAATTAGCGGAAAATTTCCCCGCTATCCCCGCTAAATTTAGCGGAAAAAATTCTTCCTCTGAATTGAGCGGTGAAAATTCCCGCTAAACTTAGCGGAAAAAATATCCTGCTAAATTTGGCAGAAAAGTCTCCCTGCTAGATTTAGCGGGTGAATTTCCCGAAAAATTGTCCCAAAATTTCCCGTTAAGTTCCCTCACGTACCCTTCCCTCCTCCTCCTCAAGAGCTGGGCTCTAATTCGGCGCTAAAGGGAACTGTAAACGTCTAATTTTTTTCTTTATAAATACTATGTTTGTTTTGGATATTTAATCTAGCTCGGGCTACTCTTGGAGTTCCACTCTTGCGGCCGATCTCTAAGAAGACGACAATGAAATGTCTAAATAAAGTTCAAGTCTGAGTTCGCACATGACTTTTCAACACACTGCTATTTGCGTCTGGTATTAGAGAGGTTTAGAAGCAGGTGCTTAGCTCCGTTAATATACGATAGAGCCATTTCCTCGTTTGTCAAATGGTTGGCGTCCAGTTTTTCCTGACAGAAAAGGTGGTGAATACGTCTTTATTTTATTATATTGCGGATAAATGTTATATAAAGCTGAAAAAGTTTTTGAAACAATGAAAATAATAATATCGTTGAGGAGAGGGATGCATATTTACAGCTGATTGAGACTGCAAAAAAACCAAAACTTAATTTTTTAAAAAAAATCTTATATACAGGGTGTCACAAAAGAAAATTTACAGGGTCTTTTTACCGCAAAAATAAACTAGGCATCGCCGAAGGCTCATTTTCCGCCCAAAGGTAGCGCTAGAGGTCACAACCAGATGCCAAAGTCTCAGCTCGATCCGATAACATAATCAAAAGTTATTAGTGATTTTCTGAAAATTTCAATGGGAAAATGGCGGTTGATGGAGTTTTTCGAATACATGGGGCTCTACGGCACCAGAAACGAAAAACGGGCAAAAATGGGCTCCATTTTCCCATTGAAATTTTCAGAAAATCACATACAATTTTTGATTAAGTTATCGGATCGAGCTGAAACTTTGGCATCTGGTTGTGACCTCTAGCGCTACCTTTGGGCGGAGAATGAGCCTTCGGCGATGCCTAGTTCATTTTTGCTGTGAAAAAACCCTGTAAAATTTTTTGGTGACACCCTGTAGAATTACACTCCTCCCCATGTGCACTCGTGGAGGAGAGTTTGATGAGCGTGTTGCATTCTACTCCAACATTAACAAGAAAAAAGGGTGCAGAGTTTTTGTGGTAAGTTTTGTTAACTTGTTTTAAATTAAACATTTTATGATGCATCTTTGTATTTAACGCAGTATTTCAAGCAAATATTTTTTTCTTTGAAGATGAATAGTGTGTTTGTGTATTTTATGCGCCTTTCATTGCACCTTGATGTATTGCTTGCTGGTTGTGGAGTTCTTTTCATTTTCATTTTGCGCGATCTTTATGAACAGAAACCTGTCATCTAGCCTAGACGAAGGAAGTTCATTCCAATCCATAAAATTCAATGTTTACGAGAATCACAGCCTAAATGTGGTCACTGTCCAACAAGTGTATGTTCATCGCTTTGGAAGGCGAGCAAAGTATGCACCACAAGCACGAATGCTGAAAATGGCACCGACCAGAAGCGCTTTTGGAATGTTCTGTCGATATTTTGCTAAATTACTTAAGCGCCAAGAAGTATATGCATGCTTCGTGTGTAGTTACACGTGCTGGCGTCTCCAACAGTAACTTTTCAAAAGAAATTCTAAAACAAATGACACGTTCTTTCAGGTAAGACGAGCGTGTGGGCACTTCTATCCACATTTTGAGTATTCTCCGTAATGCTTCAATAATTTCTAAAAAAAAATGTTTTCCGTGACTTTTTGACATTTTCTTCGCCAGCGTAGCTGCTAGCTTCTCATATAAGGAGAACGGATTTGCTAGCGATTTTCGTAGAAGCTAGCGAGCCGCGGCTTGAAGGCGTACTGAGTTGCAAAAACGGGTTTCTCAAAATCCTAATTGCTTCCGTTTTTTAGTTTCTCATAGTTCAGTACTTCAACCAAAATCATACCGTTAAAAAAAACTTTTTTCATGGTCTTTTTAAGGCAACAGCAACTGGAAAACATGTTTTTGTCACCCGGCAACCGTGTTCGCCGATTTGTTCTCTCATTATTTCGGGAGCGTGGAGGAGGTGGATCGGCTTCGCCTCTCGTTGAGGTGGTAAGGGCGGATGACCATCTCGTGGAGCGAATGACCATTCCGTGACGTCAGTGCACTTTGCACACAGAATTTCAGATAAATATCTCGCTGTCAATTTCATGCTGTAAACATTTTTTCGCGTAAAATTTATTTTATGTCAGGCGTGTCCCAACCAAACTGATAAAAAACATTGTTTTCATTTTTTAGGGGTCTTTAGGGAGCGGTGCGGCGGTGCGAGCCCGGTGGCAGAGCCTGCTCGGGCAAGCTCCGGTGGGTGCACGACTGAGCCTCAGCGTGGCGCCGCCACTTCACGAGAGCGCGTGCTCGGCCGTCGGCCGGGGAAACGTGGCCGTCCACGCCACTCCGCCGCAGACGGACTAAGGAAGCGGAGGAACGACATTCATGCTTTCGCATTCACAACTCCATAAGAAATGCATAGGTGTCCTCGGACTTTTTTAGATGCGGAGCATCTCTTGCTCGGGTCTATGTCCCGCGGCGTCGGCGTCGTAGTCCGCGAGTCCACACTACGCACGCGCAACTCTCCTCCTTCCCTCTCTCCAACAGCTGCGCGTTGCTCTCTCCGCTCTCTCTACCAGCTGCGTGCACTGCGCGTGCGTTCGCTTCTCCTCACACCGCGCGCGCACGCGCAACTCTCCTCTAGTCTCCTCTCCTTCAAGCGTTGAAAAAAAAATAAACGGCGAGCGGCGAGCGTTCCAAGTTTCTCTGCCGCGAGCCGCGACGAAGGCTCGCGTTGGGGGTCACGCTAGGGCAGTCGGTGGCGCCATCTCTCGACGTCAGCACGCAACTGACTCTTTCCTCGAATCAACACGATGCTCCGCATCACCCCATGGTTCCCCTCGGGAGGATGGTGTAATTTGCTTTACCTTTTCAGAAGATTATATCTTACCAATGAAATTCTGCCAATTAGCGTCCGCGAGCAACGTTAAAAAGCTGAATGACGCGCAACCAAAACGCGCCCGAGATATACTCGACCTAGCTCGCCAGAAGCCCTGTCCAATATTGTAGAGCTCCAGCCCTATATTTTTTAATTCACACCACTGCATGAAGTGGCTATACCTTTCACGCAATTCTTATTCATAGTGTCTCCTGTAGCTCTACCCCAAAGTGTCTTTTGTAGCGTGGTGTTCAGCTGAACTGACATTGTTTAAAACCTGCAACACCGACACGATCTACCGTCATAACGATCGGTGAAATACAGTTTTCAACGTTGTCTATTTGCCTGTACCGCCTGCTATGGGATCGGTTTATTTTCCAAAACGTCCCGGGGAATTTATTAAACTACCCTGGTGTTTGGCATCAGCCGTTTTCAGCCCCAAGCATCAACAATCATGATCAGAGCGGCCGTTTTCAGGATTCAACTTTCGAATCACCCGTTTTCGTGGGTGTTTTTTATCACATTTAATAACGGGTAAACAGGCATGCTATATTTCTTTAGCAGTAATGTGAGCAGGTCTCTCCGTAGTTCTAACTTCAACAACTGTTTCAATGTTCACAAGGGTAGCTATGGCGAGTTCGACAACTGATTTCAGTAATCGCACAGTAAAAACATCTATCCAATTATTTCGAGGAGAAAAGACGACAACGTTTTCAGACAATCCACGCCATTTTTTCTGCTTATTTGTGAAATAGAATTTTTCAAAGTTTCTTGATATTATCCAGCCACATTTTCTTATTGACGTCAAGCGGCAACTCCTCGGACGCGGCGCATGGTCGCCCTTTACCTGTAAACAGCGGACCGGCGACCTGGACATTGAACCAGCCACTACCAGCCAAAACCCAACGAAAGAGGGGAACCTGAACCATCACACGGCAAGTCTCCCCCTCAATGTACCGCCGCCTCACCGTCGACCCTTATCCCCGGTGACCTCAAGAAAGCTCTCATTAAAAAACGATGTACGGACACAGATCCACATCAAGAATATGATGATGGCAATACCTCTGCCTATTCCGTTCGAGGTGCTATCTTTCATTCAAATAAAGACGAGTCTGAAGATGATTTCATGCAAGTTCTGGATCTCGACGAAGATAATCGGCCGTTTACCCCGGTCCACTACAAAAATACCACCTTGCGGGCATTCTAGTTGTTTTGAAGCCCAACAGTCCTAGGCATCCTTGTGGAGGGTGAATCCTAACGAAGTGGCCAAAGAGATCATTGATGTTGCACAGGAGAAGCTACTCTCACATCGGATGAACAAAGACGGGAGCCTTTCCGTGAGTGTTGCATCTCTGCAAGCAGCCAATTGACTACTAGCCATATCAACCCTTCGTTCCATTGAAGTGGCGACAAGTGTACCCCACTCCCACTCACGGAAACTAAAAAAAAATCAAAGGAATACTGATCGAGTATACTGACGGAGAACGGTTAGAATATGTTAAGAATCTTGGAGTTATTTTTGTTCCGCGGCAATTTTCGTATAGAAAACAAGAGGACGGCAACGTGGAGCACCGCAAGGCTGAAAGCGTGCTACTCCACTTCCGCCCAGACCAACCGTCCCAGGTTAAAATATGAAGTGGTATTTCAAGTGAGGTACCAACTTGGAAGTCAAGTGGTAGCATTTAGACGTCAAGTGGTACCACTTGCAAGTCAAGTGGTGCCACTTGCAAGCCAAGTGGCACCACTTGGGCTTCAAGTGGTGCCACTTGGGCCTCAAGTGGTACCACTTGGGTTGCAAATGGTGCCACATGAGCTTCAAGTGGTACCACTTGGGTTGCAAATGGCACCAGTTTGCAAAATCACATATATCACTAATAAAATAAGTGAAAGCTGTTGCTCCAAGTTCAATCTACAAAATGTCTACAAAAAATCTACAAATCTAAAAAAACAAATCACTAACGTTTCTTGAGCTCGAGCTCAAGAAACGCAGGGCGAGTCTTGAGCGTCTCGTCATCCCTTCACAGCCAATGAGAATGCGACATTAGCCGACACGACCGTCGGAGAACCAATCACGAACCAGGAAGATAACGAGTCACGCCCTGCGTTTCTTAAGCCGTCATTTGCCACGTGTACTGCGTGTACCCGTTGGGAGTGTTGTGTCTTCATTGTTATATTTTCATATATTCGGATAACTTTGTCTTCTTCTATGCTATGTGTTCATTCACTTACTTCTTCTTCATCATCATCATTTTTTAATTAAGAGTCTCATGAGAGCAGCACAGGTGACTGGACGTTCCTTCCCGACCCGCCGGGTCCACCGAGGACTCCACATTCTTTTGACGACGGGATGGACGGCGGATTCGGCATCAAACCTCCTCAAGACTTCTTGAGTAAACCAGGGAAGTCTGAAATTCCCTGGGAGCGATGGATTTCGCTCTTCGAATGTTTCATGGGGGCATGGGGTGCTCACGCACTGCTCTCGGAATGTCGTCGATACCTGCTCCGCCACTGCCTGGGAGTGGAGGGTCAACGGGTCTTCGACACGCTGCCTTCCTCCCGCGCTGTCGCTGTGCCGTCGCCAGCAACGACGTCAGCGGCAGCCGCTTCTAGAACTCCGACGAGAGACGTCTATCAATATAAGAGGCTGTCGACACCCTCAGCGCGCACTTCAAAAAGTCGTGCAACATCTACCTGGAGCGTCACCGGTTCCGCCAGCGTTATCAACAGCCCGAAGAATCATTGTCAGATTATTTCGACTGCCCTACGGGACTTGGCAATTCCGACCAACTTCGGTCCTCAACAGGACAAAAACATCAGGGAGCAGTTCAAGGCTGGAGTTCTGTCCACTGCTCTACAATTATGCTATACAAGCACTCAACTGCAAAATAAAAGTAAGAAAGAGTAACATCTGGCCTTGCTCATGTGCATCTATATGACAGTGTACTGTTTGCAAGTGGTACCACTAGCATGTGGTACCACTAGCAAGTGGTACTACTAGCAAGTGGTTCCACTACAGTGGTATCACTTGCAAGTGGTACCACTTGCAAAAATTTTCACTTGGGGTTGCCTCCACGCGTTCTCTCCGGCTTCATATGTCGCACTGTAGTCGAGTACTTTTGGTCCTCCAGTGCAGTGCTATCATTAACAAAGGTACGGACACATTGTGCAATACTGTCGGGGACCACGGCGCTGCAAAGTATGCGCAGGGCCGCACCCCACAAAAAGCGTGCACCAATCAACACTATACCAAGTGCGCAAACTGCGGTAACCAGCATACCGCTATTTTCTCTAGGTGTCAATACAGAAAGCCTGCCTCGGTTATCCGAAGACAGTAATTCTTAAATGGCAAAGAAAATCTTGGGCTGGTGGCCACCTTAAACCCTGAAGTTGTGCGCGCCCCATGCCTGTCTCTGGTTCCAACGGAGACGCAAGCCCAAAAGCCAGTTTAAAGTGACGCACTGAAGAAGAAGACGATTGAAATGAAAGAAACACACAGAGAACGTCGGCAACATGAAGGCGCACCTGAGGAAAGCCAGACGAACTCCGTCAATAATTCAACTACTGAAATCAACCCATTCAGACGGCCATCCGACAACCTATGTCGGTATCGTCAGCTTCAAGGCGCAAACGACAAGAGCAGCCCGGTGATCTTGGTAACGTCCTTATTTCAATGCTTTTGCTCCGCTAAGGGCCATCATCAAAGCGATCCCTGATTCAGACAACGTATACCGGAAGTGCAAGCCCTGCTTGAAAATGGAATCCTTTCTGAAAGTAGGACCTCCCACCACTAGTGATGGATGACCTCGGCTCAAAGCCACAACTTCAGAAGACAAACAAACATTAAGCCCGGAATTCCAAGAATCAATACAATACAATACAATACAAAAAAACCATCTTTATTTACTTTCTTTGAAATAATACAATATAAAGCCCACATAAGCCAGTAATGGCTTGTGCGTGGGACGCGACAGGAGCCTCTGCGTTTTATTGCACAGATAACTTAAAACAACAAAGCATACCAATATTAGTATATATTACTACAGTTCCACCTCCGTTTACAGCTTATGTTAGTTCCTCTAATTTACAGTGGAACGCTTGCAGCCTAAGTCCGCTTTCCACATCTTCGGACTATCTACTCTTTAGTAGGATTGATATTCAGGAACTTAACACCAATCCAGTCAACTGCCGTCTGTCACCTCTACGCAGCCTATTACAGTTCTACAAAAGTACAAAAGGGAAGGACTGCAATCCACGATCTGTAGTCTTCGTTCGCGCCGGGCTTCCTCAATTGCCAGTAGACCTTGTCTTCAGTTTCGAAGAGTAGTGCTGAACATGGTGCTTTATCAGCTATATACAAAAACGTGGACTTCACAGTCTTTTGAGTGTATATCCCTCCAAATTGCCAAATGGGTTGACGGAAAACTTTCCGAAGTCAAGCAGAGGTCATCTTACTACTCTGTGGAGATTTTGACGCACACAACAATATATGGGGTGACGTCAAACATACAAGAGGATCCGACCTTGATAGTATGATATCTTCACCTCATTTAAAGACCCTTAATGATGGTGTGGAGACTTCCATCAGACGTGGAGTTTGCCGCAGTGTATTAGGCCAGCCGTTCCTGTCCCAAAATGTATTGGCAGATTGGGATGTGCCAGCAGATTCCTGGGGTAGCTATCATATACCAATCATGACTACCAGCAAGTCTGCCAAAAAAGGCAAAGAAAACTTACAGAGAAGTTCGAGTTGCCAACTGGGATGTATTCCGATCTCATATTGAATTTGCTTTAGCTGGTAGCACGACAAAAGACACCAGAGCCATGATTGTACGAGCTATTCAGTTGTCATCAAAGACCATTACCATACACCCGGCCAGTTCCCGACCTCACGTACCTGAACTTAAGGGGCCGCTCGACGCCGCGTGGAGCGCCGAGCTCGGAAAACTGATGAACCGGACGATTGGACTGAACATCGCAAGATCGACGTTGAATTTCGCCGATACACCAAGCGCCTTTAACGCCTACAGTGGAACCAACTATGCGAGTTGTTCGGTTCCCTATCAAGTATTTCTAGAGTACGGAGGATTGTCTTGAGTCTTGAAAGATAAATAGCAATCCGAGCATCCTGTTGCAGGATTGAGCGATAGCCCTAGGCCGCACTATTCAAGAAACCGCGGAACTTTTTGCTGATGCGTTCGCTGCCCCAATCCCGCCACCCCAGGGATATAGGAACAAGCCTCCAGTTCCATTGAAAACACATCCTTGCCCAGAAATGGACGCTGACTTCACCACCACTGAACTTGGTGTTGCCCTCCGACGCTCCCGCCGTCGAACCGCTCCGGGATCGGACGCCGTAACGTTCCAAGCACTTAGAAATCTTTCTTTCTCGCATAGAAAAGCCTTACTGCAGTCTTTCAACCACATACGGAGAACGGCAAAATTTCTGCAACATGTCTCACATCAAGAGAGTGGTTCTCAATACAGAAAACCAGGAAAAACATGGTTGATCGTATTGAATTATAATTGCCGGACAATTTTGTCAGATGATTCATTATGGTGTCGGAATACTACCCAATTAATATTTTGCTACAGAGTCACGTATCTTTTTTAACAAAGCAAAAAAACGCAACTGCTCGAAAACCGAAACCGAAACTCCCGCACCGCACGGAGAAGTGGAGAGGATAGAGTGAGTGGCGGAGGTCATGTGGCTACACCCAACCGTGCGGGTTCTTTTTTTTTTTTCTCCGCACGTAGCAGACGAAATGCGTTCGTTCGCCGTGCGATTCCTTTGCAGTTATGTTTGTTCCGCTCGCTGTTTTGTACTTCAAGATGAGTTGTTTTGTACATATAAGGGTTGGCAATTAGTAGCGAGTGCCCGTAGTGAATTCCTGTGATCGGCTCTGAAAAGAATACTCCGAAGATGTTGCGTGAAGAGCTGCCTCACATGTCCTGCATCTGAAAGTGGCATTGTGCGGCAGAGTGCACAAGTTTTCGAAAGATCAACGGGTCGGGATCAATGGCTGGCTGCAATTCCTGTAGAACAGTTACGCGAAGCTCGGAAAGCGGACGCTACCCGATTGATATGCTCCTTGCATTTTGTGGAAAGTGACTACATTGAGTTTGCAGGTGTCAAAAATGGAATCCCATACCATTTAGTTCAGCGACGTATCGTCCACAACAATTGTTTTTTTCAGTGATAATTGAAAAAAAAAGAAATGTAAACATCGCAAAATCCTTGACAGAAAAAAAAGGTACACCCACACCAGGAATCGAACCCGTGCCCTCTGCGTGTGAAGCGGACGTCTTTCCACTGAGTTACTGAAGGAACTCTTCCATGCGTAGTAATGTAGCCGGTAGAGTGTATGTCAGAAGTTTGCTGCCGATTTCCCTTTAATACATGCACTCCCGGCTTGAAGTCGGGCAGCACCACGCACAGGCCACATTCGCACCTCGTAAAGAAACCATACGAGTGCGTATTCAACTCGAAGTACGCACTTCGTGCTTGACGTTTGAGCGAACGATGTCTTCAGCCACGAGAAGAGACGACGGCTCGGCGAAGTCTTCGTGCAATCGGCTTGCTGGTCGGGCGTGTCGTACGGGATGAATATCAGTTCTTTTGATCGGTCTAAAATTTCTCTTCGAAGGAAAACAGACTTCGCCGTACCGTGAACGACAGTTCTGAAGTAGAGGTCCAACGCCCGTCGTCCGCTGTCATCCGCTAGTCCCACGATACGCGAAACGACGCCATGTTGAGAATTATGCAGTGAACGCACAGAATGCTTTCGGTTGTCTGTGCTACCTTTTTTTTTCAATCATCGTATTTGCAGTTTTTGGAAGCCACAAAAAAAATGGGTTTCATTTTTTTCTATTTTTAATATTGACTGTGTGCCTTCAATGACCCACGACTTTAATTAAATTTGGTGGTCGCGTCGAAATCTTGGAAAACGGCCCGTGACCACAGAAAAGAGAGTGAGCGCGACTCAAACCGGCCAGTTCTCGATCGGCGGTTTTCGGGCGGAAAGAAACCGAATTTTGAGCCGCAAATTGTGTTCTGGGTAGTTGGGCTCTCATATGTCACGTACAACTAAAAACCTCGGCGAGCATAAATACCCTGTCAGTGTCCCTTTAAGGAAAACGACACGTTTAAAATAACCCAACGGCATATTTTGTGTCCAATAAAAGCTCTCCCAAAAAGCGCTATGGGGTGATTTCAGATAAGATCGACCAAAGGGTGGCTCGTCGACATTTTTAAATCAACTGATGTTTTTATATGCTATTGTCCAGCTTCTGGTATAATCGAATCCAAACTTCGTTTCGGCCAGAAAAATTATTTGGGGACAAGAAAAATCGTTAGGCATGAAGAGGTGGACAGTGGCATTAACGCGCACTGATGAAGGGGGCACATTTTGACAGGGAATAACTAAAACGATAACTTTAGGAAAATTTTAATACTTTTTAGACGCAAACTATTGGTACAGCTTGATTCATAATTCATAATTCATAATTTATTTGTGATGGAGGAGCATATCCGCAAAACAACGCAGGTTCGTCAAAGCCTTGAAGGCCTTGTGTGACTAAGCCGAGGTTGCAAAGATATCAAAATAATTATCACAAAAGAAGAAAGGAAAAGGAAAAACATAAAGAATTGTGAACTTAACCAGGATTAGCAATAGTTCCAGTTGAAGCTTAGGCTTCCAAATCACAAAAAAATATAAAATTCAATAAAAATAAAAAGAAGGTCAGGTTATTTTACTAGAAAAAAATCAGCAGAACCCATCCTTTGGGAATGATTATCTACGTTAATGCGAATAGCATCAAACGGTGCGGAGTTATGCGCGTTCGTCAGGTGGCAGGTACACTCTAGATACGCCAGCCCACTCTTGAGGCGATTCTAAATTTGTTGACACTTTCACAGCCCTGCGCACGATCTCCGCAGCCCAGCACGTGCGTTTGTGCTCACTTAGGAAGGCGAGCAAATCACAGAATCGTTCATTGGAAGAGTTGCACGATGCAGGGTACGTCCAGGTGAAGATTGAGATTCTCAGTGCATTAGAACTAGTCGCAAAATGAGTCATGAAAACAAAACAGAACAACAAATATGACGCTGAATTTGACACAAGCAAAATTGAGTTATATCACAAATACACCACATTGAGGACGGCACCCTATTTGTGTCATTAATAGTAACCACAAATAAAAGCATTGATTTTAATCAATCACCTTGGCCTATACGCAAAATGCACCAATCAGAAGACACATACCTTTTATTGTATTATAAAGATTGTAATATTAACTAATAATTTTTATTTAAAATTTATTTATTTTTCTAAAAATTGCCAAACATGCCTGCTCGAACGACGAATGGAAAAATTTGGAGGCCTGTATCTTATGAAATAATTTAATCATTATCATATAATTTGCACATAGTATTCGACTTATATATGGCTATTATTTAAAAAATAAATAAATTATCTGAGTGGTACGATAGTCAGGATATATTTAGGCAAACATGGAAAAAATGAAACAACGAAACATTCCGATGCAAATAAAAAAAAGAACACAACCTTCTATTTTTTTAAAACTTGGGTACCCTGTTATACTCTATTTCGGCATTCATTTCTATTGAAAACATGTTGCATTATTTTATTGAGAAAGAAGAAACAACTCCCCAAAGTAGGGTCCTTTTTCAATGCCCACACTTAGCTGTGCCCTATACAAGAAGTGACTCTAAGTTCCATGGAACTAACACGCATCTTTTATATGTTTTTATTCAGATGAGGTTATTGATAACTATATAAATCGTTCACACACTAAAATTGAGGAGAAACTACTGTGTACAAAGAGCTATCGGATTACGAACTAGAGATCCGAGAAAATATCCTGCAGCCATCGGCCACTGGAACTCTGTTTACTTTATTTTCCTATGGCACTATATGCTCCTCTCTCTTATCCGGTATCTCCATCTCTCTCTCTTAAAATATACCTGACTTATATCTAGAATAAAAACATACTCAAGTATTCCCTTTCTGCGTGATAGTGTTCTGTGGCTAGCAACAATCATTTCCTCGCGAAGATCACGATTATGGCGCTATAGTTGGCGGAACTGGCAGGCGACACTCGTCGCTAGTTCTGGCAAAACGGCCGATACAATCTTTTTTCGCCTTTCCCCGCTCGCTCGTCAAAGATGAGGAGGTTCGCTTCAACCAGCAAAATATGGCCGCCGATGCCTGTTTTACTGAGCAGTCGTGCCTGTCGCCATCCCACTCGCTGGCTTCGCGGGCGATAATATCAGGAACACAGAGGCCCCCCGACAGAGAGCAGAACCCCCAAATACTCGAGACAGCGTAACACTGTCGCCATGTTAACCTTTCCTAGGTTAACATGGCGACAGTGTTTACGTTTTAGGTAAGGGAAAGCATGGCGTGTGGTATGAGCCAGATCCTTACACGAGGTGCAAGGAGAGCCCTGAGAACCTGTCTGCAGCCCTAGAGTACTTCACGAAAGACGAGCTACAACGTCTCAACCAGAAGGACGTGATCTCTGTCATGTTCGACGGGGAGAAAACGTTCGTGCCAAAGCGCTTCCTGACACGCTCAACCCGAGAGGCCTTTCGTGCATACACAGACAAGCATCCCGATTCCGGCGTTGGGCTAACGAAGTTTTATTCCTTGCGCCCTAGATAGGTCAAATGGGTATTCCAAACCAGGAAGTGTGCGTTTGTGTGCGCTGCGCCAATTATTACTTTTGTATTGTCGCTGCAGAGATACGTTACAGGCTCAACATTACACACTGGTGAAATTAACTCAGCATTTCTGTGCGACCCCCTAACAATTCTGTGTCTTTAAGGAGACTGTGATCACTGCCCAAAAGGCCAGTCTTTTACACTCGAGGAACTTCATATCCCAGAGGAGGAAGAGATAGTGCTTACATCATGGGAGTCCGGCGACCTTGGGAAAAAACACATTTGATCCTGAGACTTTCCACAAAGCTGTTCAAGTAACGGTTGAAAGTTGGATATTTTACAACCATATCCGACAAACGCCAGGTAAAGCGATCTACAATGAAAATCAGCTGCATGCAACGCGGGAGCAAAATCTCTCATTTTGACTTTTGCTGAAAACTGGACCATCGTGCTTCCTGACAAAGTTAAAGCATACCACTGAAGAAAAAAAGTTACGATATTTACATGTGCAGTAGACGACAAGAAAATCTACAAACAGCGTTGCTATCATCAGTGAGGACCTGCGTGACGACGTCGCTCCACACGTGCTGAGGCTCTAGAAAAAGTGAAAGAGTAGGTTGAAGACACCGCTGCTGCGGTACTCACACCTGACGAACGTAAGTGATGGGGGCCGCCAGTCATTTTAAGGATTTCTACTCAGCTTCACCAGTTTGCACAGAATGATTTCTCACAAGCCCAGTGGTTATTTTCTGCATCTGGACATGAGAAAATGCGTGCGACGGAGTTGGCGGACTCGTGAAAGCACCAGGACGCTGAACAAGCTGAGAGGCGTTCATTAAACGCAATTCAGACGGCCAGGACATTGGTGAGTGGTCTATCCAAGAAACTGAAACGCGTGCATCTTGTGTATCTCGACGAAGATGAAGTTGTTCGGTATCGTGAACAAAAAAAAAGAAGAGTGGCTGACGGTGCGCGCCTTCCTGGCATTCAGCCTTGGCACGCGTGGCGGCTGTGCAAGTCATCAACAGAAGGAACCTGTGACAGATATGTAGCACGGACAGTCGAATCTGGTTAGAAGAAACTTTATTAAATGGGTACATTGAGGAAAGCCTTAGTGCATAGTGCCGAATTTGATGCCCCAAGAACTGCTCATTTTGAATGCAGTGACATCTTATTCATCACAGTTTTCTTCGCGGGGTATTTAACCTACTATTTTACTTTGTGATAGCTTATAATCTTTATCTGATCACCATATGAGAATCACGAAACGTTATCCTCGCGCAGGATAAAACATCTCGGCTTGCCACGATCCATTCGAACACCGAGAGTATCGAAGCTCTTACAGTCCGGCGCGGTGGCACCGCTCACCTGAAGTGATTTGTCTCCGGAAATACATAACTAACCTAAACAATTTTAGTAATATATGTTTATTTTTGTGTGTTGAAGTAAAGTTGTTTCTTTTATTTTAAATATAAATTATACCGGAATGTAAAACTTCACACTGCATGATCTTTTCTCGAATCACTAGTCTCTAACATGATACCTCTTTGTACTCTGTATGTAAAATGCTGTACATAGTTTCTCCTCACTTTTAGTGTGTGACCGATTGCTCTAGCTGTCAGTGACCTCATCTGAATAAAAATATATGAAAGACATGTGTTAGTTTCCTGAAACTGGAGCTCGGAGTCCCTTCTCGTATAGGGCACTGCTAAGTGTAGGCTTTGAAAAAGGACACTACTTTGGGGAGCTGTGTCTTCTTTCTCAATAAAATAATGCAACATGTTTTTAATAGAAATGAATGCTGAAATAGAGTATGACAGGGTACCCAAATCTGAAAAAAAATCGAAGGTGTTGTTGTTTTTTATTTGCACCGGAATTTTTTGTCGTTTGATTTTTCCCTATGTTTGCCTAAATATATCCCGACTATTGTAACACTCAAATACCTTATTTATTTTTGAAATAATAGACATATATAAGTAAAATACTACCTGCAAATTATATGATAATGATGAAATTATTCCATGAGATACAGGCCTCCAAATTTTGCCATTTGTCGTTCGAGCAGGCATGTTTGGCAATTTTTAGAAAATAAATAAAATATACATAGATATTGTCACTTTATATTACAAGCAAGATGTACCCATAGTTTGTTTTTAGAAAAGTATTAAAATTCTTCTAACAATATCCTTTTAGTTATTCACTTTCAAACGTGCCCCTCCATCAGTGCGCGTTTATGCAACTGTCCACCTCTTCATGCCTTACGATTTTTCCTGTCCCCAAATTCCTGTCCAAAAATCCTCCTGCGCTTTCGTCCATCATATGCAGTGGTGAAAACTATTTTCGTCCCAGCTTGTAGGGAAGCTACTAAGCTGGAGTTCCCCCCCCCCAATTAAATCTATTTTTATGACCACAGCGATTTATTTCTACGGTGGTATTTTATTATTTGCCTTAAACTCGATAATGCGTCATTGCAATTACGGTATTCTACATAACTTCTAAGACAGTACCAGCTGTTTCTTAAAGCGAACTCCAGGCAACAACTTACATGACATTGCTGCGTAGTAGCGAATAGTAATTTCAGCGCTAATATTTCCACTTTCTTTTCCATTTCACAGCATTAAAACGAGCTACAAACGAGGTTCTGAGGGAAAAGGCAGTTTATTGACAGTTGGCGGAAGTCTCAAACCAAAGCGATCGCTCATCGCTCTTTATGGTTTTATATCTACACAGGACAAATGGCAATCGCAAAAAGACGGGACAAAATAATAAGACAAAAAAGAGTTCGAAGTTCCTGGCATTGGGAGAGCCAAGCGGGAATGTCATACGCAATTCGTGAGGGATTCGTACGATCTATCTTCGAGTAGAACGATATGCCAGCGCCACCGTCTGCAGTCATTCCGTCGTTGTCCAGCGACCGTCGCGATCGAGCAATCAAAATTAAATTCCTCCGCCAACATTGTTCAGCCAACCGCAGACCGCACTGTCATCGCGTCCACCGACGACTATATATGAGTTCAATTCGGGTCTTGAATTCGAAGCCATAAATTTTGAAATCGCCTTCACTACGCCGTGTCATTCCAGTTCGCAAACCAAACATAGAAACGAACCTAGGTTATATATCGGTTCAACCAAATATCGAAATAACAACCTTTCGATGGTCCTCAAAAAGCGGTCGACGTTTCGGCAAAGGAATCAAATTTTTCGGTACATACTCGCAGTCACCCCCAACGAATGAACATTGTCGATAAATTTAAACGGCGACTCAAGTGTTTTCTTCTAGTATCTTTGCTAAAGAGTTTCTCGCAAAGATACTCCAAGAATCTTCAAGAACCTTCAAAGAATCTTCAGAGACATTTGAAGGATCTTCGAGAATTCTGTCGTAGTCAGCACCGGTCACACTGCTCATGCTTCATTCAAAAGACATGGTGTTCACTGCCAACATGAGGACAGCATTATCTGCGGACCTCGCTTCAGGCATGTTCCAAGCATGTTTGCTCCATGTATCCTTCGAACATGTCGGTAGACAGTTTTTGTATTACCAAACAGGAGGAGGGAACGTCGGCCTTCCGCGTAAACCTTACGTTTGAACTCCTTCACACCACGGCAGCCTAAGGTCACACACCGTGGCTCGTGGATGCACTAGCGCAGCGCACGAATCGCTGTCTCTTCGACCATATCGCGTCCGCTCCCCGTCTGCTCCAGATGCTAAGACGCGCTCATTCGCGCCATTCTTTCGACACGACTGACACGTTGCGTTGCATTAAAGTTTTCGCGTTTTACCTTTTACCTCGCACATACTCGTAACCGACGATGTAAGTGCTCGTGGAAGAAGCAGACCACATTCGAAGACCACGACCTGCTGCTGCAATCGTGCCCAAGTTCCCCTTACTTCCGCAACGCGCAACCATACACTTCGCTTCACCTGACCATGCACCACGGAGAACGGTACGAGTCGTCTAAAGCCAATCCAAAGCCACGCAAGAGTCCCGCGACGTTCGGTCACGTGACCCTTACGAAGTCCGGGGTGCGTATAGTCACGTGATTATTCGGAGCCTCAGATCGTCTAGGGCGGCTCCTAACGACTGCTGCGGTCCATCGCAAAGTAAACGTGATTACAAAAAAAAAAGACAATAAGAAAAACAATAATAATAATAATAACGAGACACACGGAGTAAGGGTAATATGAACGTGAGCGAGCTATCATCATTAGGTTGTCGACGGCACCGCAAACTGTACACTCAGAAAAAGGCGCCCAGGTTAATGCGGAAACCATTGTCTCGAATGGGACCCTCCGCGCGGCGGCGGCGGCGGCGGCGGGGCGGCACCTGTTTCGAAAAGCTTCTCCGGCGAAAACACGATCGCCCTCTTTCCTCGAATTTACGAGGTAATAGGCGTCAAATGTGGGCCCACATCCTGTGCCGCCTATCAGCGGCATCCGTCGCTCTGGTCCCGGGATACTGTTGCTTCTGTTTCGGAGAACCGCGACGCGCTGCTACCCGATTCCGCTTTTCCGCTCTCATTGTGCCGTGGCGTGGACGCAGAAGAAGGCAAGCTGCTGGCCACGTCCTAGCAGAGATGTCGCCAACTTTATTTCGATCCTGAGGTCGGACGTCGGTCCTGGAGGCTCGAATGGTGTGGCGAACCTTCGAACGTCTTGCAAAATTCGACAAAGTTTTACTTTTTAGACAGCGTTGCCAGAAGTCTTAAAATAAATTAGGTAAACACTTTTTCCATAAAATATCCCGTTTATACCTAAGGGAATAATTACGAATGTATATACAATACAACGACCATGTACTATTAAACACGAACTGACACCGCCGGGCGGTGTCAGTTCGTGTTTAATTTACGAGCGTGCGAATGATATTCAAACTTCCCTCGAACGTTCTTCGGACTGTGTGAAACATTCCGAGCTCATTACCGATTTTGTTGAACAGAATCAGTAATGACTCTCTGAATCCAGTTTTGGCTCCCAAAAAATATAAAAACCAATTTCTTTACCTTATTTTTTTTTACCGGAACGGTAATTTTAGAAAACCTCGAACGCGTAATTGATGGGAGTAAAACAATGCACGTGACTTCCGGAATTTCGGACGTCATGTTTCTTTATGTTGGTCCTCTGATTTCGGCTTGCCTTGGCCTTTCCTGGAAATACGTCACTTTCTGGCGAAAAACTAATTAGGAGAGATCTTGCGTCCATACGTTCCAGGGAGCATATAATATTTTTGGGGTGCCACACATAAAATAGTTTTCCTAGTTTCATTAGATACTGTTCCCATTTAATGTTTGATGCCTGTACCCGACAGTTTAGATCTCAATACACTTGCAGAAACAATTCAACTTTCAACTGAGCAGCGCTTCGTCTATCTCGGGGGAAATGGCTTGCTCTAGATTTTTAAAATTTGTTAGCCTATTTTAAGCTGTTGTTAATTAATGCATTAGTGGAACGCAAGAAAAGTAACTAAGTAAGTTACATCGTATTCAGAATGGTTAGTGAGATGACGTTCATTTTCCCATTTCGCCATGTACATGAGATATTTAAACTAAATATGCGATACATTAATACCGATCTCAGACATGAATGAACAAAATTACCCCTAAAAATAGTCCCTTTTGCTTTATAACGTAGAAACATTAACAAATATTTGCTTTATAAACTTGTATATTTAGCACCACCTTGCTCGGAAAAACTCGATAATGTTTGTGAGTGCGAATGCTTCACTTTTGAAACAATAGACATTACGAATTGCAATTCGTTATAAGATTGTATAGATATCATGCAGGAGCGTGATTTCGTTCTGGCCAAACGCTCACCGCCCTGGTGGTTTTTCACACGGTGCCATAACAGAAAGGCCGCACGCGTTCTCTTTGCAAGTGCGCCTCCCACTGAAAGGAGCGCAAATTTATCTTTTCCATTTTCGTCTGATCTCCGGATTTGTCTCCCTCGCGCTGCAACTCGGCAGCGCGAGGACCGAACGGCAACCTCTTCGTCATCGCCCCCCCCCCCCCCCCAAAGAAAAAGAAAATGGAACGAAAATGCCGAACCAGAAAACAAACAGGGACGGTTCTCATCCCTCCTTTCATCACTTTCCCCTTCTCCCCTCTCTCCTCTCTTTCCTCGTACACTGATACTACTGTAGGGGCAATAAAAAGCGCGATAGCAATACTAAAACGACTAAAAAAAAAAAGAAGGCAACCGCCGAAGTGACAAGAACAATGCCCAAAATGGCGGAAACGGAGTCATGGAGAGGAAAAGCGACGAGGCTCCCGATGCAATTTCTCGCTCGTCCCGCCGAATCGCTGCAGCCTCCAGTTCCAGGAAAGATACCCGGGTCCTCGTTCCTCCCCTCTTTCCCTCTCTCCCACACATCCCCTCGTGCAGCAAACATCCAGGCCATTGTTGCCCGCCGATTACGGGGAAAAGTAGGAAGAGGAGAAGGATAGGAGGGCATAGGAGGATTCTACACCCTGTTTCTCCATACGATGGACCGCAGCGGCCGGTACACGAGCCATCCCAGCCAATCCGACGCGGCTATCGTACCACGTGGCTACGCGCCTACAACGCGTCTCTGCGTCCCTCCCGAATATCACGTGACAGTCACGCGACATCGGAGTGGTGTATAGATGGCTCGTATAGTGTCGTCTGTGGTAGGAGAAGCGGGGACGAGAAGCCCACACGCCCACCGTGTCGTCGGTGCAGCCCGAGCACGGAACCATCGCTGGGACCCAAGACGGAGACGCTTCCGGGGTCCATCTCTCTCGCTGGAGATCGACGCGTTGCCGACTTTATTGGCCGTGGCGCCAACATGGGGGACAGCGGCGGGCCGCGGTGGAGAAGATTCGGTCCCCCGTCTGGATGCGGGGAGGATATGCGGCGAAGACACCATAGAGGGGAACTGCAGCGGGTCTGCATCGGGCACTGCCCGGTATCTGCGACAATAAAAAGGACGCCTGGGAGTTTTAATGCTGTCCGTGCCTCCGTTTGCTCGGGCCCACCAGTCTTCCGGTAATCTTCTTTTGTGCGCGTGTACGGTTGTTTACCTAGAAATGTGATTCCAACATGCTGTGACATACTCATATCAACGTTCTAGTCGGCTATTTTGTGAGTCTACCTCGCTTTGGGTTTTTATCGATACTTTAATAGGGAGAGAGAGAGAAAGAGAGAGTCATGTTTGTGACTTCATAAAATGCCCCGCTTGCACTCTAAATACTGTTGATCCAAATAAGTGCGCTGGGAGAGGTTCACCCTCGCATCTGTGCCTTTAAAAGTGCTGAGAAAAAACGCAAAAAAACAATTCTCTATTCTGAAGTATGCCTTTGTTGGCGCCTCGGATGCACTTAACTGCGGCGCATACGACGATGGGGCATCACCGAAAGCAGTCAGCTCGCACTGAGAAATTTTGAAATAAAGAGGATTCCCCGATGACCATTGCATCCGGATACTTGATCCTCTCAGCGTGCCTCTGTGAGATTCAAGTGCTGTGTGGTCTTTTTATTTCTGCTTGATGCTTTGTCGGTGATGAACAGGGTGCTTGATTGTAACCCATGATTTTTTTATGTAAGGTGTAAGCTTTACAAGAGTACTGTGTGCACTGCAAAGCTAAGTCGTGGGGACATTCTGCTGGAGAATGTTCATTGTAATAAATTCAATAATTAGACAAGAAAATTTCTAACTCTTCTATGGTTGGTTTCGTAGCTCCTGTCAAAGACTGAGGTTATACGCTAAACAAATTCTAAAACTCGCAGAAAGGCATCGTGGCGGAAAATATTATTCCAATATCACTTTTTTTTTTAACGCCGCCTGATTTTTAAATTTGGCGCGTAAAGAGCATTTGATGTCCCACCCAGGTTTGTATATAACTGATGACGTAATCGAGAATTCCGGTTTTTGAAGTGTTGCTGTTGTTTATTATTAATTTAATATAACTGCTCACGTTGTAGAGCAGTAGCAGGGTGTGGTACACACGAAATAACCAAGAAAGGAGAAGAAAAATGCCTGATACCCAAGTTAAGAAATATTGGTAGGTGTTGCATGTCTGTAAGTTGTTTTTGTCAAGGACTTTTCGGGTTGAACTTTTTCGTGCACGGTATTTTTGGTACGCGGACGTTTCGGTGAAAAGGCATTTAGTCGTTCGGCATATATATATAGACATATCCATTGACATCGACATCGACGTGCATATGCGTTTGGATAAACCTGCCAATATTTTGAAAGACACGCGTCGTTGCAGGAACCTGCATGTTCAGATACGCCGCCTCGACTATCATGCTAGTGGACATGCCTTGTGTGTAAATGTATTTCATTTTACACACTTACGTGTGCGCTGCCGTCTTCCCGTTATTAGGCAAGTCGTAGTCCCATTGCTGTGTCTCGAACTAAAGTCATGGCAATCCAGATAACCTTTGATAGATGATCTAGAAATGTAGGCCAATTGAGGGAGAGTCTCGCCTATAATTGTAGATTTTGCGCACGTAAACTTATTCGTGAAAACGAAAATACACTCAACACCCTACTCAATACTTCGTTAAAATCAAATGTCATTATAAGTCGCTTTGAACTATAAGCATTGCGCACATATAATGAAAAGATGTGTCTTAGAAATGTTCATCGTAATATATGCAGGCTTACACATCTTTTGTGAAGGAAGAGTTCTTAATACGTCTAGTTTTTGTGTCGTACTGGCTTTTGTTTGTATTTTTGTATGAAGCCGAAAACAATAGGACATACGTAATGTCCGTACTATACTGCACTGAAATTATTACGCAAACCTACTTTGTGTGCCATACTCCTGTTTTACGGGCACGTTAAAGTACGTCAGAACGAACTTATTGACGAACAAGCTCACACCGATGGGCACGACAAGTTGTCGATCTCGCGAGCCGATTGGCCGATTTCTTAAAGGAGTTTGTTCTGAAGACTTTTTAAGTGCCCGTAAAAACAAGGCTGTTAGTGTTCTTGGATTCAAAAAAATGCTTAAACACACACAAAAACAACAACAACAACATACACCGAAAGTCTGTGACCCGAAATGTTTTAAACCTAAAGGCCCATTTCACAAATGCTTATACACCGAAAGAGAAAAATACACCGAAAAGACTACACAAGAAAGTCTGTGACCCGAAATGTCCTACACCGAAAGGCCCGTACGTCGAAACTCACATGCACCGAAAAGCCCATACACCAAAAGTACACACCGAAAGTCTGCGACCCGAAATGTCCTACACCGAAAAGAACGTGCACCAAAATGCCTATACACCGACAAACTGACACGCTGAAAAGTCCAGACCGAAATGACCTTGTCCCACGCAATCTCAGCGTTATATAGCTTCGACGCCACGCAATACAAAGCGAAGTAACGAAGACAGACGCTAGACAGATGCACACTAAGAGCTCAATGGTCCATTCTCTGAACTCGCTTAGCTCACAGGGCGTAACTCAGGAGGGGTTGACTAACGTCATGGCTTCGCGAAATTGACCCGGCTTGGTTTCCTTCGTCGGCTTCTATCATTCGTTGCGTTTGGCCAAGAGTATGTCACCGTCGGCGCACTCTTCAGAGACAGTGAGCAGAGCTGCGATTCTGTCGTGCGATCATGGCGATAATATGAGCGTAACCAGCCCGCTGTCCTTCTCATCTCTTTGATGCCCAAGACTTTACTTGAAACACTGGAGACCTAGAAATCCTGACGTGGTTTCACAACACACAAAATAAGAGAAATCTTGTCTCAGAAAAAAAACAGTTACCTTTTTTCGTAATTATGTTTTAGAAATGTTGATTGTGAGCAACAATAGGTATTTGCAGCGTTATTTTACGCCCAATAGCTAAAAGCAGGTACGGCCTGGAAGTAGTCACAGGTGCGCTCCGCATTTCGCATAACAGAAGCACTTGTAACTGGATTTGGAATATTTACGCCTGTTTTTCTTTTCAGAGTTTCGAGGTCAGTGCATGGTGCACGCCATCATACTTCACATCCCCACCAGCTTTGGCTTTAAAGGCCAAGTGATCTGTTTTAAAGATGCAATGCAATTTGTTAAGCGCCGGTACCCTCACCTTTGTGACAGAGGGCGCTAAATTTATTTAGGCGCACATGGCGTGGGAGAAATTAAATCATTCTTGACTTGTTGTTCTTGGGGCAATACTGGGCATCAAAGGGTTATAGCGTACCTGCTATCATCTTGCCGGACAGTCCTCAGTACGTCGGATGATGATGATAATGATGATGCTGATGATGATGATGGTGGAGGTGGTAATAATGATGGTGCTGATGATGATAATGTTGATTCTACGACTTCTTCCTTTACAGCGGGCCAGGTGGAAAAAAATTTCGTGCCCTAACCATAAAAAAGAAGTAAAAAACAAAAATAAAGAATAACACAACAATTATCTTGTCTTGTGCCACCAGTGCCCCAGCCTCGCATTCGTCCTCTGGACACACTGCGCTCGCAACCCTCTGTCCCACACCTCATTGTTCGCTGTGGCTACCCCGGTCGTATAGAGGTTCCGACCGTCTCCGTCTGTTCCACTTGTGTCGACATTGTCGGCACCTGGAGTCACAGTGAACCCCAAGGCGTCCGCTAGAGTCATTTCGAGGTGGGTCCGACGATAGTCCATCACAGGTGGTAGCAAGCACCCACAAGAGAGCACCAAAATGCTCCACTGTCTCAGCCCCCTCCCCGCACGCCCGACACACAGTAGGTTCTACCTTGGGGTCATATCGCTTCCGGTAGTCCAAGGTTTGTAGTTTTCCTGCTTTTGATCCGAACAGAAGTCGGCTGCCCAAACTGTTGTCATACAATTGCGCATCGGTCGCTATTAGTTGCTTATTGTCTTTGTAGAATTTTAGCGTTAGCTTGCCCTGAGCCGCCGCATAACGAGCGCCGTTTGGGGGAGTTGTCCGCGGACTACAAATTAAGGACAGCCCTACATGCCTCCACCTGTCAGAATACATTGGCATCGTGCCGTTTATTGGTTTTAATTGCTTTTAGTAAGTTTAGACATGAGAGATGTCTTTACGTATGCATCGAATCGTTATCGGGTTATTTTATCGGTGGCATCTGAACGATCTTCTAAAGCTCTCCAATGCCCCATACTACCCATACTCAAAGAAGAGTGGTCTAAAAAGACAAAATAGGCGCAAAGATAGTTGCAGAATATGTTAGTCATGTAGGCCGGTGTTTTCCGAAAATCTCGACAGCGGGAAGCAAGGCCAGGAGGGGAGTATGTATGCATGCGCAGAAGCTTAACTGGATAAAAGTCAATTCAACGCTATGCTGACATGGTGCTGAAAGCTACAATCTGGTTACACCAGTCAACAGTCGGTCGTGCATCAGATGATTATGCTGTTTTCGCCTACTCACACTCTCACGGCGGGGTCAGGTGATAATAAATATAGGCGATTGATTGATCCAGCGAGCACGTAGCTTGCGCTGCCCTCTCAGTGTGCAGATTACAGGGCTGGGAGTTAGGACACAATGTTTAGGTCCCAGTCTTTGAGCGTTCTGCGACATATCAAGATATAATGCAGCTTGTGGGAACCGTAGGAGTCGCAGAAGTCCAGATCGAGTGCTGGAGCTTGTATTGCCCGGAGAGGAAGAGGAGTTGAAGAACTTCTTCTGAACCATGATTCCATTTCAAAGTTTCAGATTAAAAAAAAAAGAGGCTTGCTTTTTGTAATATTCCTTCCAAAGGAGCAATCTAAGTATGACTCCTAAGCTGAGTAAATCAAAGCTAATTAAAACTACTAATTAATTTTTCAACTGATCACGGCTGTCGTACTTCTTTAGTGTGTCCACCGTCAAGATAAAGTCACATTGAAGACGGCAGCTATGTAACGCACACCTCCTTTCTCATAAATTTAATCGATTAAAACAGACAGTTTATATAGTCTTGCATGAGATCACTGGATGCTTACCAGTGCGTAGCCAGCTGGAGGTTCGCTGTGACAAATTCTTTGGTACTTCCTCCCTAAATCGAACAAAGGGAATTATTTATACGTAATACGGTAAATGTAACTGAGGGCTAGTTGTTAGAGAATTACTTTTATTAATCAGAAATTTGAGCTATGGATTTCTTCACGCTAATTGCTGGCCTTCCAGAACCAATTAAGTGACAAGTATACCGGCATTGTTGGTGACATTAATCTTGGACAAATCCTTTGGTACTTCCTCCCTAAATCGAACAAAAGGAATTATTTAAACGTAATACGGTAAATGTAACCGAGGGCTAGTTGTTAGAGAATTATTTTTATTAATCAGTTCAAGAGGATTTGAGCTATGGTCTTCTTCACGCTGATTGCTGGCCTTCCAGAACCAATTAAGTGACAAGCATACCGGCATTGTTGGTGACATTAATCTTGGACAAGTTTGCTCCCTCGGTTTAGGTTCATGTTTAGTGTACAGTTTAGTTATGATTGAATAACGCTTAGTTATATAATTTGCAGTCTTCTATAGGCATTCTCGTTATTCTCAATCACCACATGAAGGCAGTGTTGGAAAGTACTTAAAGTACATTGCAGTTAAATAACCATTTTAAGTATAGGTCTAGAAGACTTTACTTTACTTGAAGTACATTCTCTGAGTAGGTTCTTGCTTTATTTAAAGTATTTTTGGTACTTCTCAAGAAAAGTACAACTCCTGACTGAAAGTACATTCCCCAAACTCAGTATTGTTAAATTTCTATCACAAAAAGGTGCTTTGTCAACTCTGCTGGGAACGCAAGACGCGCCAGAAAGGCGAGCAGCTAGGCGACGCTTTTTTGCACTGGGGACGGCTTTCCCGCAGCCTTTCGAACTCTTACTAAGTTCTCACTTGGTCAGCGCAAACGAGAGGTTAAATATATTAAGAGAGATCGTCTATCGCCTGTCGTCTTTCGAGAAGTCATCTGGTCATTTCTCTGAGCGAATTAATGGCGGCTATAAGACCGATACAAATGAGCACCTTATAAGTTAAACTTGATTGTGTTAAGGGGAGACACTACCTGGGAATGTCAACTTTTGAACCGTTCACTCAATCGGCGTGATATTTGCAGGTGGTGTTTGTAGCCATATAAAAGGAGGGCATGCAAAGTTTCAGCCCTGTGAACGAATTTTATAAGGTACTATACCCCCAGAACGAAGTAAAGCATAGCTTTGCATGGAATCTGCTCAATGAATCTATCATTAAGGATTGGTGTTGATAACCACATATTTTTTGGTGAAATGCTTACTGGAATACCTGTTGCCAGTTACTATGAAAAGAAATTTCAGAAATTATGCATTTTTCAAGCAAAGAACAATTTGTAAAAAAACACTTGTTTTTCACATTTACCAAGTTTTGACAAATACAATTTTTCATAATAAAGGAACATGAAAATACAAAATCTAAGTTCCTAGTAACCGGCTCCATAAGATTTCAGCATATAAGCCGCAAATATTGAGTCTCTCGATAGTTTAATACTGAAACGATAGTTTTATTAAGGTGCGATTTGCTGCCAAAAAGCTGAACTGAGAAAAACGCGTTCAAAGTGCTCCAACCTCTACCTTTTCTTTAGCGTCGGTGGACCGAAAATAATTTATAAAAATTAACTATCCAGTGTAAACTAATGAAACTTTCTGGGATTACTCTCTAGATGTTGGTGGATGTAAACATGGCATTTTTCAAAATCAACATTTTTGCAGAAATTGCTTTTTTTTTGAGTAGTCTCCCCCTTTAAATAGTTAGACAGCGAGTGTAAAACGACGTCTCTGTGACCAATTAACTTTATCCAATATTCGCCGCCATTTCCGAAGATAACTGAAGCACCCCCACTACCCCTGGGGCAATCCATACAGCCAAAACAAAACAAAAACAAAAACATTGTATAAGGAAGTAAAAGGGCATGAAAGATTATGTTAAAAAGTACTTGTACTTTACTTTGAAAGTACAGTGCATTTATAGTACTTCACTTCATGCACATTGCACCCGGTGTACTTGCTACTTTACTTGAAGCCCCAAACCCTCTTTACCTTGTATTTTACTTCAAGTACTTTTAAGATGTACTTTACGCAACACTGCAGCTAGGTATACTCTCAATATCGGTATCACTTATTACTAGCACTAGCCTCTGTCAAGGTTTTGTGTCTCACATCTTTCGATGTGCTCTTGATTGCAAGGCTGTGTTCGAGTTATCTACTTTTTCAGCCTGATCACTGGCGTGACCCGAAACATTTCTTGCGTCATAAAATCAACTTCAAGAAAGTGGTGCATAGGCACATATCAACTGCGGACAAGACGTCTTAGATAGCGACCAAATACGAGACTTAGCACTGTGGCATTTTCTCGCCCCATCACGGCGTCAAGTCAGCGCCGCCGGAGATAAAATCACGTCTCAAAGTCATGAATTCTCAACTTTAAAAGTAAATTAGGTGACTGAAAGCTGATACGGTTTTACGACTTCTTTCAAAGCGACTCACCTAACCTCCCGCAGCCTAGCTCGTTCCGGTGAAAAAGTAAAATTCGATAAAGCGAAAATGTACTCAAGCCGACTAGTTCTCTCCGCCGTAAATACGATCGGGTACAGAAACGAGTTTTGGCAGTTCGTAAAAAAAGTTCCGAACTCGGCAGCAAAGGGTTTCGTCGCCGCCGCGGCATACCTGCCAGCCTTGCTCCACGTGTCCTGTATATATTCAAGAGCGCTGCTCACGCAACTGCGGATACCTCGGAAATCGAAACATCTAAATTCGACGCGTCAAAAAGATCGTCGCCCCGCGCTCATTCTTATGCTCGACTCCAAGTCCCAGGGCGCGGAGTCCCCTTCCTCGTGCGCTGCTGAGTCCGCGTTCTTTGCCGTCGGCTCCGTAAACCCCACCGCGACGACGCCCAGAGTGACTTCTCCCCCGTCAAAGTTATTACCGAACTTCGAAGCTCCTTATTCGTTGCAAAACTTGTTAATTTTCTTCATGCATTTTTATTGATTTTTGTTTTGTTTCTATTACGCTGCCTCACAGCAATACATATACAAAATTATTTCTTTTAATTTTTTTGTTGCTGTTTATAACATTTAGGTGAAGTCCGAAAAAATAAGAAATTCAAAAAGTTACTTGACTCGACAAGCTCTTTGCCGCCAGATGCGTTTCCCAGAAGGACGAAACTGACGCCGACGCCTTTCCGAGATTTTTCCACCTGGCTCTCTTTCGCTCCTCGCTCTAGTTGCAGGCGCGACCGAAAGGTTTCTTTCTAAAGCTCCGGAAATAGAGATTACTATGCGCGGTGGCGCGCTTCGGAGGAGAGAGGCTTGCACACTCGTGTTTGTCATTCGTCCTCCCTGGGAGTCCGTCACTGTCACTGTGTCCGCGCGGGCGAGCGTGTCGCGCCCATGGCACGCCACGCGCGCACGCCTTTTACTGTCGCGTCTTTCCCAGAAACCGGGAGATATAGAGAGCTCCTTTTAACTCTTAGCGCTTTCTGCGTCTTCTTTTTTGTGTGCGCGTGTGCGAGCGTGCGGTGTGCGTGTGATGAACACTCCCCTCGTAATCTTGGCTTTCGACGAGGTTCGTGAGAGGAGCCCATGGGTTGTTGCGCAAACTTCCGCGTGCCGATGGCGCCTGTCAGTCATCCGTCGCGCCCGGTGACTGTTTCGGGGCAGCTGGGGGAGTCGGTGTGCGCGTGGGTGGCGCCCCGGTTCCGACATTTCCGAAATTTGTCGCCACCCGAGATCACCGTCGTCGTTCCGTCGTGGGTGCGTCCAGACAAAAGCCGAAGCTGGAACAACCGTAAGCCTCCGAAGACATTGGACATAGAAAAACAAACAAACAGATGAGGCTTGGTAGCCTTGAGTCGAGGGTACACTCTACTAATGTAATGGTGTGATTGCCAAGCGCAAGCGAGCAACCATCACTGCTCGCGCTTTCATAACAAGGGCGGATTTTTGATGGCTCGAGGAATCCATTAGACATGCCAACCTTTCATTAACACGTGTTTTTTTTGTCTTTTAGCGCAAGCGAGAGGAAGAATGTTAACAAAGATCATTATATAAAAACGAATTTTTGTTGAAATCTTTCAAATAGTTTTGTGCAGCGATGTTTTTTGGTAGGGATAAGCTTGTCTCTCTTTACCCTGGAAGTTCGATGGCTCTGCGCGCAGTTCTATGCGCTATTTCACAATTTTCGTACGTGCAGCCACCAAAGGAACGAACATGAAAGCAGAGAGTATGTTTCCTCTAACCCTCAAGCAACAAACTCGATTTTTATTTTTACTCCAGCGCTTATGCCTTCCAGAACGTGACTATAGCAAAACGTGCTACGAAGCCTCGACATTTAGATGTCAAGACCGCTGCTGTAAACACTGAAATAAACCGCGAAAACTATGTTCCATCTTCTCGTAGAGCGACACATTGCAATAGATTCAGACGCAAGCTTACTATACTCTATTTCACCTTATGATGTACCGCAAGAAAGGCTACAAGCGCGAGCTCCTTGCTCTGGGGCGCATCTCGGCAGCACAATTAAGCTCTCGTGCATTAGGGGCAGCTGCCAACGCTATGAGCTCGCGCTTCTTGCCTTCGCTGCGGTACAACATAAGGTGAAACACAGTATAGTCCTGTAATAATGAAGGGCATGCGCCGTCTATCGGGTAAGCGAGGAACACTCGGCCTATCCGTATATTTCGTATATTTTTTGGGCGTCAATATTTATTTTTGGCCGAAAAATCTTTTCACAATGTTATAAAGACCATCTCATAGATCTACGTTTGATCTCGCAAGGCCGTAAAACCTTCCTCTAGTAAAATGGACTTCCGGGTCACCTCATGAAGTGTGCCAGCATGCCAGTGTCTTCTCTCGTCATAAGAGATCACAAGAACTCGGTCGTAAGCAAACGCAAGTGTCTGGACGGCCCTCTGGGCAGTGCGAGACTTGAACCAGCCGCCGAAGGTACAGCATACGTAAAAGAGCACGACACAGGTCAAGGAACGAAGTAAACGGATTGTGTGTCCGTGCCGTGGTTTGCACTGTGTGCGAACCTTGTTCTTCGTCTGACTTTTTTTTTTTTATTTTTTTGTTTTCTTTGGTTTTATTTTAGTTACGCACCGATAGTTCAGCTTCCTCTCGATACGTCCCAGAGGTGTTCCCTTTATGAGGCAGCTGTATTGAAGATCGTTCATTCCTTCTCGGGAGAGTCGATCGCTTCGCGGATAGTATAATATGCAGCAGGGCATGAACAGAAGCGCATGTCATCCTTTACGGTCCTGACAACATTTGTAGATTGACCTCGTCGCAAATAACAGCGGAGTTTTGTTAACTGGGATTTCACTTTTTGAGCAAGAAAACAATGAACTCTTGCCAATTCAACCACATACCGCAGGTTTTAATCATTTGCATGGTATTGTTTTAAAGCGGTAGATTTAAAGGCTGAACTCCATGGGACGAATATGCTGCGAATAAGCGACGAATTTTTCCCGATGGCTTTTGCTCTGCGCATGGAATCGGAAAGAATTGTATATAATAGATCAATAATGTGGTGACTTTTTATGTCTTAGTAATATGACAGCTAATAGCTAGTCATGCTAGTTTACAGTGAAAGTTTTATAAATCGAAAAAATACAACGTCTGTGCCTCTTCGATATTGAAGGTCTACTAGGCCTGCTGATTTGATTAGATATGTTTCTCGTGGTTTCCCGCTCTTTTCAAAACATAAATAACTATTCAATACCACAAAATTCGTTTATAATTGATTACAAAACGGAGACAAAAATTCAAGAAAACTTTTTTACAATTCATAGAAGCGCACGGTTTTTTTGTCTGACTTATGTCTTGCAAAACGAAGACGTCTTTTTCCGATATTGAGGCTTAAATATAGAACATACAAACAAAATACACACTTTCTCGACTTTCTTTTCGAGTAGACAACTATCATATCTACATTTTAACAAAAATTAAAAAAATAAAAATAAGTTTTTTGACAAAAATTGATTTTAAAATTGGTACTTTTTGGTTTTCGCATAACATTAACGTAAACGTCCCGCAAAGGATATTTAATACAGCTAAATCATTTTATAATATCTATAAAGAGCGTGTTTTGGGCTCTCCATGGACATAAAAAATATTGATGTAACCCAAGTAGATCGCCAGTATTTAATTGTCACAGTTCGTCAACAATTGACCGAGGGGGCGTTTTTGACATTTTTACAGAAAAAAAGAAAATGCCTAAAATTATTTCATGGTATTAGAGCCTTTTACCTGTGCCCACAGAGTGCTTAAAAAAGTTAATATAATGTGGACTGAAAATCTACGACGGGAGATCGAGCGAAACATCCGACCCACGACGGATGTGAAAAACACTGCTTTCCGCCGCGGCCTCTTTGAAAATTCGTAAGTCGAGAACAAAAAATCCGACGAACTTGACGTTTGTGGCTACTGCGTTTTTAGAGACGACGCCATAACATATATTTTTTTCAGCGAAATTAAAAATTCGACCCTTTTTGCCTGCACGATTTGAGATGAAACCACCCAGATATATACAGGGTGTTTTTTTAAGCTTAACAGAATTTTTAAAAACAACCCATGAAAGCTAGGTTAATGCGGTCTGCGCTGGTGAGTTATACGGCCAGGGGACATAATATAGGAGGCTAATCGTAACGATCAGTCGGCTAATTAGTTAAAATTCGTTAATGAACTTTTTAATTAATAAAAATAGAGCATATAGTTTCAATTAGAAACTTGCTCAGCGTCATCAAAAACCACTAAATCAGTAATTTTTATAACGACTTTGAACGCGTGAGAAGCGTAGTAGTGCACTAAAGTTACCGCTCGTGGAGCAGGTACAAGGCTAGGGCTAGATAAGAGACGGAAAAATTGCGCGGGCGCCTTATCTCAACCGCTAGCTTTGTACGTGCTCCACGAGTGCTAACTTTAGTGCACTACTACGCTTCTCATGCGTTCAAAGTCGTTATGAAAATTACTGATTTAGTAGTTTTCGATGACGCTGAGCAAGTTTCTAATTGAAACTATATGTCTATTTTCATTAATTAAAAAGTTCATTAACGAATTTTAACTAATTAGCCGACTGATCGTTACGATTGGCCTCCTATATTATGTCCCCTGGCCGTATAACTCACCTGCGCAGACTGCACTAATCTAGCTTTCATGGTTTTTTAAAAAAAATTCTGTTAAAGTTAAAAAAAACACCCGGTATATATATGCATTATGACGTCTAAGAGTTTCTGTTTCCCAATGAGGACAGCATCCTTGAATCAGGCACGTAGCCAGGATTTTGTTTCGGGGGGGGGGGGGGGGGCCCGCCCATGACAAAATGCTGTATGAGGGGGAGGGGGGAGAAGGTCCCCGCAAAATAGAAAACTCCGGGGGGGGGGGGAACCCGGCCCCCCCCCCCCCTCCCCTTTGATACGTGCCTGCTTGAATCCAAAAACAAAACGACCCTTTCGTACATCAAGGCGGTTAGTAATCCGCTTGGTACGCTGCATGAGCCGATCTCACTTTGGAGCCCCGTCAAACACCCAGCTCGAGCCAGTCGTACTTTGTCTCTTCATCAGACTTCTAAAGGTGCATCTCAAATCGTGGAAGGAAAAAAATCTTCCTCCAATTTACTAGCATTTTACTCTCGTAACTGGTAATTAACCTCCTATACAAAATATTGGCTGTCCATGGGTTGCCACCTGCTCCAACTTTCTGGCGTCGTTAACTAGTTCTGATCATCCGTAACAGTGGTTCTACAAAACCACTTTTTTTTGTGCGAGTATTTGTATACTTCGTTTACCCTTAATTAAAAGTGGAGAAGAGTACAAAAGCAAAACACCTAATTAAGAAGCAGTGTTTTACGGAACGTTCCAAGGAACGGCGTTCCTGGAACGCGTTCCTTTTAGGAGGAACGAAGGAACGCCACCGGTTCCATTCTGCATCGGTGGAACTGGAACGGGAACTCGTTAAATTTTTACTGGAACGGAGAAAGGAACGGCGTTCCTTTTTTCGTCCAGTGGGGTAATGTTTATTTTATTTTCAAGGGAGAAATTCTAAAAGTATAAAAACAATATCTTTAGGATGAACAGAATGTCTTTAACCCTTTGGTTACTTATCTTAGGGTTTATTTTGCGTGGTCCTCGCTTGGTAACAGTCGGGTGCAGGGGAGCTAGTGGACATTGATTCTTTTTTCAGTGCCCGAGACTGCGGTACAAAAAGCAAAACTTTTAGTCGAAGGAAAAGACACAGAAAGAGGGACGTTTCAAACTCAGCTACTTCCTTTATTTCCACGAGTCCTTATACACCCAGAAATCTAAGACCGACTGCAGCCATCACTGAACTTCCACAAAAAGACCTACAGTTACAACAAAAGAACAGGTTACCAGACATCGAACGCACCCTTGTATCCTGAACATTGGTCACTTAAAATATAACAAAAATTAAACTTTATTCATTCTCCCTGCGTCCCCCACCTTCAAACACAACAACAACCCCAACCTTAGCGAAGAAGGACTTGTAGTTTTCAAGACTGACTTCGCAAAACCCCTTCTCTCTTCTTCACTTGCTTGTTTAGCGGACAGCAACATCGAGAAGCAACAGTTGTTAAGTTTGAACAAAGAACTTTCTGAGATTGAATCGTGTGAGGTTGTTGTAAAACGCTCGTGCAGTGTAGGGCAACAGCATATTTGGCTCGTCTGAATCGCCCACCACAAACACAACAACAAACCGAACCTTCGCGAAAAAGGACTCGTAGTTTTACCAGACTGACTTTGCAAAACCCTTCTCTCTTCTTCACTTGCTTGTTTAGCGGACAGCAACATAGAGAAGCAACAGTTGTTAAGTTTGAACAAAGAACTTTCTTAGATTGAATCGTGGAAGTTGTTGTAAAATGCTCGTGCAATGTAGGGTAACAGCATATTTGCCTCGTCTGAATCGCCCACCACAGACACCAATATGGTTAAAAGCTTAGATTTTTAAAGGTGAATACATCAACAAATGAAACCCTGCTTCCGCTTGTTTTCTTCTCCTGGTGCCCTTCCATCACGGCATTCAAATTCGTATGTTGTCATTTAATAATAATAATATTAATAATAATATATATATTATTATTATTATATATTATATATTATTATTATTATTATTATTAATTATTATTATTATTATTATTATTATTATTATTATTATTATTATTATTATTACGCTTTATTTACCATATAAGTATGACGGGAGCTGAGAAAAAAAGCTGTTCAAGCAGCTTGACGTGTACTCAGCACCCTTAAAGACACCCAGCAGTTGAAAAGAATACATTTACAAGAAATCATATAATACTTAAAATAACACAATATACAGGCAAAACTTCAAGAGCGGTAATACAAGTTACATAACCGCAATAAAGTAATACAGTGATACATGTACAAAACAGACAATAACGTGATGACTTTATTTTGATGGAATAGATAAAAAAAAATTTTTGCTCGCTTTAATTGAGTATTTTATTGAAAATCTCATTTGTATGAGACATTTATGTGTCCAATAAACACATATGAAGCATACAAAATATAAAAGAACACATAAGAACTATATAAGATATATGAGAACATATATAAGAACCATATAAGAAAATTATAGAGACTTCTCACAAGTTTCTTATATGGTTCTTATATATCTTATATGGTTCTTATATAGTTCTCATATAGTTATTATATGGTTCTTATGTGTTCTTATATATTGTATGATTCATGTGTTTAATTGGACACAAAAATGTCTCATACAAATGGCTTTTTCACTAGGGTATGGTAATCAGCAAAATACAAATGTAACGTATATGTAACGATCCGTTCCATTCTTTTAACTGTAGCGGGAACGAGTTCCTTTTCACATATGCAACTTGTAACGGGAACGAGTTCCCAAAATCAGAAGGAACGAGGAACCATCTTTCGTTTCTTTCTTTTTTGAGGAATGCGTACAACACTGTTAAGAAGTCAAGCCCTTCGCGACTGCAGTCCCGGTTACTGCCCCCGCCTCCCGGTTTTATTCTCCATCAGTCTCTGCGTCAGACGAATAAGCAGCAGACGTTGTATTCAAAAATAAGAGATTTCTCTTAATTTCCTACGCGTTTGTTCGAACTACGCGAACTTCGGTCTAACTGTTGTTGTGCACCGGAGCCACCAATCCGAAATACTCAAGTTTGCGGCTAGACGCGACCAATATGCCAAAGACCCCCTCGAACTACACGGAAACGGATCGGAAAGTGACGATTGTACCGCTTCGCAAGACCGAGTCATTATTTCCGCGTTAGTCTCGGATCAGGAGAGGAGGCGAGTGGCCGGAGCAGACAGGAGGTGCCCGCTCTGCTGCACCCTTTGCCCGGCCGGCAGCACGTCGATCTGTGGCGCATCGCTGCGGGCGATGGGGCGTGGCCGGATGGCCCCCGATTTGGGACGACGCTCAGGCCAAGAGCTCGTAAGTAGCCGCCAACCGCGTCGCGGCGGTGGCCAACTGTTACACGCTGAACACTCGGGCCGAGCGAGGGCCGTAATAGGTCGGGGTTTTATCTCGATTTCCCCCGCACACCTGCCACAATCGTTTCATTTCCGTACTTGTGAGGCGAAAAGATGGAAAGGGGTGCGGTATTGTGTAAAACAAAAGCAATAGACGGAACAAAGATTCAGTATCGATCGTAATACTTTGAAAGATGCACACATGAAGATAGCCTCCCTACCTTTGTTTTTTTGTTTATTTTTATTTTTAAAGACAAAAACACCGAGGGATTGCCCACCTAGAAAAAATTGCGTTAGTAGGGTCCAGGAAATTTAGGCAGTGGTGTATAAAATATAGAAGACAGCTCATTTGAGAATTTTGTATGCAGTGTTGCGAATAAAGTTCTTTATTTGTTCTTTCAACTAATCGATTGCCTTTGTAGAGGTCCATGGAAGCTGGAGGGGGGCACGAGTGAATGAAGAACCAAGTTGTGCATATCTGTTATAAGATTTTCTTAGGGCGTACATCGAGAGTTAGCCCCTCTACCTGTTCACCTCGTTTGGCACATCTCTGCCTCTTCAGTTCGTACGTGCGCCGCTTGGATCTTGCTTCATCGGTGAACGAGGTACTGATCTCAAGCCCCAAATTTTGAGAATTGTCTCTACTAGCATTGTTGTTTCCCTCGTACTTTGTAATGCATTGCAATATGGTGGAGCATTACCATTACCATTTCGTTCATTTCTAGCTCCTTTCACTCTTTGTCTCCACTGAATGTTCTCCATCAAAGCGTCCCGTCAGTTCACCTATACATTTATATCCTCTTAAGGTCATCTTGTTATTGAATATAACAAAAAAGAACTTGGGCGACTCCCTTACGCAATCGCTTCCCATCAACAGAACGAGCAACGTATTTCTTTTTTCGCACGTAAACCAACTTTTTCAAAGAAGTATTACGCGTTTTACGGAACATACGGGCGCGGGAGCTTGACTCAATTATACGTTCCAAAAGCGATCATCGGTTGGGGACGGAGGGAGCAACCACATCCACTCCGAGCTTAGGTTCTCCAAAACCGCAGTTTTCCTTACGCGAGAGGTCCGCTCGCTTTGCATGATTCATTTAGGGACGTGTCACTCGCCCGACGGCGAAGATGATCTCCGCACGCGGCCGTTCGCTTAGGGACCCACTTTATCGCCGCCGCCCGGTCTCCTCGAGAGAAAATGCGCGCGCGCTCCTTCCTAATTCCATTAGCGAAAACACTTTAATTCTGCCGGGGACTTAAGTTATTTACCGGGTCCCTATGAAAGCGGGCGAAGCGACACACGCAGCCGCCGCTCGGATATCACGCCCGGGGAATTATCTGCACAACAACAATAACAAAACAAAAAAATCTTAAGCGAACTTTTAAAAATCTTGGGTATAGTATAGAGCACGGCAGCAGCAGCGAAGCAACCAGTGAGCGCCCGTGGCCCGCCCTTGTCACGTGACAGCGACTCCCTGCCGAATAAGAAAAGAGCTGGCGAGAAAAAGCAGTTTGCGAAAGGGT
Source organism: Ixodes ricinus (assembly GCA_037355805.1). Taxonomy (NCBI): domain Eukaryota; kingdom Metazoa; phylum Arthropoda; class Arachnida; order Ixodida; family Ixodidae; genus Ixodes; species Ixodes ricinus. Next base: position 219,679 of record JAZHYW010010463.1, read on the forward strand.
CGTAGTAGTGGAGTGGCAGTATAGTGGTAGGTACGCCATACTTAAGCCGCGAGTCCCCCTCCCCTCGCCGAGTAGTCCCCTACCCTGCAACTCTTTCCCTCCATCCTCAACGGGACCTCCGTGCGTCTAAGATGCCGTTCTTAATTACGCAAACAGACATATACGCACGCAGAAAACTCGCGGAGGAGTCATATATACACTCTGTGTACGAGGCCAACTCCGCGGCGATCCAATTTGAATAACGTGCGCTTCTCGGAGCGATAGCGCACGTTAAAAATAAAAAGAACAAAAAAGAAAAGAAACGAAAGTCCGCTTCACGGGAGAGCAGCGATGCCATAAAACGACGCGAGGAGAAGGAGTCGTTAGAAAAGGGAGAGAAAAAAAAGCGTTCGCCAGAGCTCTCTTCCCTCCCGACAAACTCCTCAGCCCCCCTCCCATCTGAGCTGGCTAATCCTCTCTCGGGAGTTTGAATCCCGGGCAGAGGGTTCTTATTCACGCGGGGCGAGACTCGGGAAACCTAAAACGTGTCATTTGCATAATAGGACATTAATTCCGCCAGCGGAAGAGACGGCTTCCCCGTGCACTACCAGAGGATTTGCGTCCCAATGTCACGCGGTTTGGAGCTTTCCCTGCACGACTCCCCGCGCACGTGCAAGAAGGCCGAGCGCCCAACTTCCAGCTCGCAACCCAACATCACATAAACAGGCGAACGCCGTCGTTCTTGCGCGACGGGCCCCCGCGAGAATGCCTGCGCGCTGGCGGTTCTGCCACAGTCCGAGTCCGTATGCCGAAGGCGGCCGGATATTTATGCAGCCCTGGGCGCACGTCCGTTTTATCTCCGCGAAATTAAAAGCGTAAAAAAAGTAATCCGGGTTTTTAGCTAAATTAAAGAGGTGGAAGGAAGGAAACTGCTTTGCACGCCGTGAGCTGCAGGAGCGCGGGATTAAGACTGCTTTTCGCGGTACACAGTTCTAAAGAATTGCCGCCTCCTAGAAGAGAAAAAAGTTGTCTCCGAGAGGACCCCGCGCCTCCGGCGGTGGCGACGGCAACAGGTTGGAAAGATGGATTGAGCGGGGGGTCCCGCTCGGAGCCGAGACTGCGGGCACGGTCGCGCGCGACGCACTTGCGCCGAGAGGAAACTAAGCACTCAGATTCGGTACGTACGACGATCGTCTTTCTCCGGGGACTCAATAAATCCTTCTCCTCTCTCTCCCACCCTTCACCCCCTCCCATCCATACACAAACACCATTTAAGTTTATCTTGTTTTGCCAGTGAGATTCTAACCCTCCGCGCTTCGTTTTGCTAGCCTGTGCCAGCTTGTTCGCCGCGCCGCAGATTGAAGAGAGGACGAGGATTGCCGGGTTTTAAGTTCTCCCCTCGGGGCATCTTGCGCGGGAGCGCTGGAACTCGTGAAAGGATCTGGAGTGGATATAGGGAAGAGGTACTTCCCTTCTCAATCACCTTCCGAAGTCCCCGTCTTATTCCTGTACTTTGTTTCACCTTACGATGGAACGCAGTGAACGCTGCCAGCCGTCCCAGCCAATCAGGTCTCGCAAACGTATCACGAATAACTACTCGCTCCTCGCGTCGCTGAGCTCCTCCAGAAGGTCACGCGACACTCACAAGCCATTCATTGGAATGGCTTCGAATGGCTCCTATAGAATCCTGTGCAGTTCGTCGTAAACCAAAAGGGAGTATAAGTCTTCTTTTTTTTCTCTCTTCTTATTTCTAATTACTTTCCTTCTTTTCTTCGCTATTCATCAGCCTCACGATGCGCCAAGCTCCGGTTCCTCTCAAACACGATTTCGCTAAGACAAAAGAACCGCTTCTTCTAAATTTCCTCGAGGTGTTTGGCGCCGGCGACGCGTGGAAATAGCGGTGTAAACACGACGTGGCGTGCTTTTTGTTTTCTCTTCTTAAAAACCAATTTAGATCCAGGTTTGTTTTGCCCATCTCGGCAGTCAACACAACCGCCACCTCAGGTTTTGTTTGCGTTATCCTTCTTAATAAAACGAAGAAACGATGATTAGACTTTCGTCCTCTGTTTCTCATAACTGTAACTTTTTCTTTTTACTCTTTTTTATTTCACCGAAGGGCTGGAGCATAGATAGAACCGCCAAGAGCTGTGTAAACGCTAATATATTTCCGCCCCTTTTGGGCGATGCGCCGGTAAAGGATGTGTACACTGATGTTGTTAAGTTAACGTCGGACTGGATATTGAGTTGCCGCGCTCGTTTGCTCGCGATCGCTAGCGAATGTGTTTCGGTCTCGAGGATAAAACATAACGGGCAAAGAAAAGAAACAGTACGGAAGCCTGACATGTACTAGGTAATAAACTAAGAAAGCGAGCCACCTCGCGATCGCATGAGCGCAATATCGAGACTTCCCGTTCGCAGCCCCGGGGGAAGTGAGACCAAACGACAATCTGTTTGAACCTCGGCTCGAGACCCGCGAAGCCAAGCGACGCCCGAGGGACCGTTCGGACAAACTGAGTTCTTAATTACCCATTCGTTTCTTCGCTGTTTGAAATCTACTTAGCGCACATGGACACACTCTATCGTGCCGAGTGCCGAAAAGCCTCGCTCCGGCCTTCTGCGTTTGTTTGGTCGCGCACACACATGGATACCCAGATGGTGTCCAAGCAACCTTCTTTCCATTAGGTTCAGTCGGGAACGCGAGAGCAAAAAAACAAAATAACCGATCAAGACAAAAAAAAAAGTGAGGAAGGGGGTTAGGGGTGTTAAGTGGTTGGGATCAGAATGACGGGGCAGCGGCTTGGGTGTGCGTGTAGCTGTTATACCGCCATAAAATGTATTAATGCACTTTCATTAGTGGCCCGCACGCAGCGGTGCTGAACGCTCTCGGAGCGTTGCGTTGCTCGCAAAAGAAGGAGGCGGTCAGTGCTCGGGGTTTGAAACGCGGGAACCTGTGGGCTTGGGGGCGGGGGAGGAGGAAGCAAAGGAGCCGCTAGGGTCGGGTTCAAGCCAGAACCGAAATTGAGACTGCAGGCCTACGAGTTGGTCTGTGTGTTGGCATGTGCTTGTGTGAGCAAGTATTTGTGTGTGCGTGCGCGCGCGTGGGCGTGCGTGTGTGTGCGCGTGCGAGTGTGTGTACATGTGCGTGTGTTTATGTGGGTGTGTGCGGGCTTGTAGGCGTGTGTCTGTGTGCGTGTGTCTGTACGGGTCGTTGCGTAGCAGTGCGCGGGGAAGCGACGAGTTTTGCCGTCAATTAGGCTAATGAGCGGGAAAAAGGGGTGAAAAGTTGGAAACGAACGGTCGGTCTTCTTTTGTGCGTCGAGGGAATGGGGTTCGCCGGAAAGTTTCCGCTTTATTAGGCGCATTCGGTTTTCTTCGCTCGGAGGAGGGGAGATCGGTTGCATCGGGGCACTGTGCTGCTTGGAGGAATTGAAAGGGGGACGCTGGTTTCCCCGGTTGCGAAGGAAATTATTTGCGTCGGGTTGCGGAGCGTACCGTTGGAAGGCGGTTCGACAGCGGGTTCCCTCGGTAATATCTCGCGTTGGAAATTTCGTTTTTCCTGTGTACCGATGATTAAAAGACTTAACTTCGCTCCGCGTGTTAGCAAGTAATGAAATTCCTGCTTTTTGTTGCGCCGTACCGCGGCTTCATACTTCTCTATACCGCAACTCAAAGAAGGCAATGTTACCGACCAAGATGTTTGCTCGCTTGTTTATTTCACTTCCCTTAATTGCTAATGTTTTTTTGTGTGTGTGTTTAAATACGCGATGATAATGCTTTTTATACTTAAACGAGCAGCAGCATATAGTCGCGTGTAGTATCACTGGAGCTCATTGGTAAATAACAGCGACTTAATCATAAAAGAAACGTGCAAGATAGTTTATATGTGCCAACTGGAGTTTTCAATATATTATACTAGGAAATGTTAAGAATAAAGAATATAGATGTCTAAATAGTGAAATTTTATCTCGAATCGAATTTGAATAAAAATGCCAAATAGTGGCCAAAGAGTCGAATGTAAAATCAAGTACAAATACAAAGAATGCATTGGTTACAAAAAAAATTGTGCATGAAAAGGAAGCATTTTCTGTTCATTTCCTTGCAGGCATGCAGAACGAAAATAGTACGAATAAAAATGGTGTTAACATTTTAACTATTATTAATAAGCCTAGCTCGTCAACGTGGAGCTGTCCCCAAAGCGGTCAGGACGAGTATAGCTCGTCTGCTTTCCCAGGTTCACGCACTCAGTTGTTTTGGACGAACCACGCGGTCGCTCACTGCTTAGTTTGCGGTTCTGCCAACAGGTGGGAGCACTAACTATTTTTAAATGTTGCTCCCATATTTTTGCGGCTAGAAACTTAATTTTGAAGGCAAGAAATGTAATTTTGAAGACAACAATTAAGCACTTGAGGGCCAGAAATTTCCCAAGCCCAAAAACAGTTAAAAGGGCCATGAAATGAATTTCGGGCTGGGATAAATGATTTTAGATTGGTACTTTACCAATCGCACATCGTCTAGTGGATCAAAAGAAACAGGGTAGAAAGTCAAAAGCCAGCTTTTCGATACAAAGTCAGCTTTTCGGTACGAACATCTGAAAATTTAGCGGTCTATTCCGTACCTTCTTTCCTTTGAAAGCTCTCCACCTTTTCACTATGATACATCCGCGGTACCCAAAACACGTCAGCCAACCCCAGCTCACGCATTGGACACGAGAACTGCGTCACTCGGACATATGCGCTCGTCACCAATCAATCCGTCGACGGATATTTGGATTCGCGTTCGCTGCCAATGAGTGCCCTGACGGAACTGGTCATCACTTGCGAATGACAAGTTCTGCTTAAAAAGCACGGTGGGAGCTTGGAGTTATCGCCTCCGGTGCCTAAGCATGTCACGACGACGTAATTTCTCAATTCGCTTTTGAGTTGAGGATTAAAAAGCCACGAAACGATTTTTCAGCTTCTTTCTCATTAGCTTTAATCCTCAAACAAGTTATTAACTAAGCCTATAGTTAATTACAATTAACGCTAGAGGCTCAGCTGCGCTAGTGTGCTGTTGCATTTTGAAGCAGGCAGAAACCAGTCTACATTTGACTTCAGGTGATGCATTCCTATGGGAAAACGCAAATGCGTTTTTTCTTCGCGCTCTATTATTAGAGCAAATATTGCGTAGTGCTTTGACAGAGTGAAATGTTTGGAACGTTTTCCAATCGGATGTACAAAAATATATGTCAGTTAGAGCGTTTTTATTTAGAATTCATGGCGTCGAACACTGCGCTAAAATAGCCCAATACACATGTATAATACGTGTTGACGTTGTAGACTGCTACTATAGGGCACGGGCACATATTTACGCATATAGTCAATGCTATGAAACACACAGAGTGAATTAGCTTGACAAAACACCAAGAGGATGCTGATATATGCCAAATCAAACAATTAAAACAGACGAATAAAAAAACGTAAGCATATAGGTATGGAACGAAGAACGCGCACTGGATTAGTATCAAACTGTTTCCGTCATCTGAATGCTACTAAAGCTTGAATAAGCCCTACGAACTTTTAATTGTTCTTTTTGCTTGAATTGGTAGCTTGTATTGACATATCTAGCACCGCAACACAGACCTGGACCTCAATATTTACTAACTTAAACATCGCTCAGTAATAAAGAAACCTATTAATTAAATAAATTACATTTTTATAATGTGAATAAAGCAACATAGCACCCGTTACGAGTAAACAAACTACGCTTATTTCTATTTTTCCATGTCGAAGAGAACAATATCAGGTATGTTTTCCCATGGGAATACAGGAAGGCTGGAAAAGTAGACTGGTTGCTGTCTGCTTCAACTTGCAACCGGAAGTCCCGTAGACACTAGCTCCAGCTGAGCCTCTAACGTTTATTGTAATAACTCGATAATTTTAAGCACACCATGGATTTAGCAGTGACATATCTTACCTCATTATGGTTTCAGAAGCGGCCTGTCTACAGTAACTCTAACTGGTTGAAACATTCCATGACCTGTCTTTCAGTATGAAGTTATGAACAATCGCAAGCTAGTGGTCCTACTACTACTCGAACTCTCTAAGGGTTTTGACCACGTCTTGCACAGTAAAATAATGATTACAATGAAGCGGGTCATCGGTGAAAGGCCCATAGTTAATTGGATGAAATATTACTTATCTAACCGTTCCCAGTTTGTACAATGTGAGCAGGACACATCCGAGACAGTCAGAGTCATTTCCGGGGTCCCGCAAGGCTCTCTTCTTGCCCCATTCCCCTTCCCTCTTTTTATAGAGAACATAACTAATAATATTGCTGCTAACATTAGACTTTTCTCAGATGACTGCGTCATTTATCGAGAAATAAATTCGTATGAGAATCATTTAGCCCTAAATAATTCCATCCAATTAATAAATGAATAGTGGTTGTATAATTTGACTTAAGAACTGTGTTAACCCTTGTGCATTATTCTTAAAGGTATTGCTACTCTTCTTTGTGTCCCAGTATTTGTTGTACAAATTACTTGCATTTTTATGTTGTAGATCTGATGAAATGTGAACGAGGATGTACTTATTTTTGTGTGCTCCTTCCTGCTAAAATCCCTAAGAGATTGGAAATATTTCCAAATAAGTAAATAAAATAAATAAATGATTGGTATAATGACTGGCAGATGATTCTGAACACCCAAATATCTTCTTTTTTTCATCTCTATAACTCAAAGAAAAACAACACCTCTCAATTTTTTTTTTTGCGGCTTCGAGGATGTTTTTTACGTGTCAGTCAGTCAATGTGTATCCTTAGGTTTAATGATCACTTCAAACTTAACGTCACTGAAAAAAAAGCTTTTCTCAAACAGTCTGGTTGGGACAGGCCTGTCAAAAAATAAATTTTACGCGAAAAAGAAATTAGAGCAACATTGACGTCACGAGATTTATTTTAAATTTTGCGCGCGAAGTCCATGAAGTCACGGAATGGTAATGCACTCTTTCCATCTCTACGAGATGGCCATTAGCTCTTTTCACCTCAACGTAAAGGCAAAGGTAGGATACTCGTGTTAACTATGTCTCTTCAGAAGCATAAAAAAGAAAACATATGTATTTAAAGCGAACATTCAAACTAGCAACCACAGCCACAAAACTCTTAGCTAACACAAGTCTTGTTAGGCGTATACTGAATATGCTACACTCTAAAAGGCCCGTGCGTGTACTTTCCCGCACAACACTCGGATGGCCAATCATCGCAACTTACGAAGGCAGCTCAGCGAATGATGATGTCGAAACATATGTTTAGACCAAAAAACGCAGACTGAGTTGTGACTTTAAGCAATGCAAAACGTCACGCTTGCATTGCTTAATGTCACAACTCAGACTGCGTTTTTTGGTCTAAACATATGTTTCGGAATCGTCATTCGCTGAGCTGCCTCCGTAAGTTGCGATGATTGGCTCTCGGAGTGTTGTGCGGGAAAGTGGACGCACGGGCTTTTTTAGAGTGTAACATAGTCTGTTTCCCTCACACTAAGATACTCATAACTAAATTCGAAAATATACGGCTTAAATCCATAAGATTTGACTCCACTAGATACAGGCGCGCGGACTCTACCTTTGAACTTCTGAAACAAGCTGGTATCTTACACTCTCAGAAAAAAAGGGTATATTCTTGTACCTCTTGTCCACTATAACCGCCGAACTATCACTCAAATTGAGGGCCCTCCACTTCCTCGAGGAAGGCGCGAGGGCGGGCGCTGGCCAATCGCGATAAAGGATCCGCCGTCGCGATTGGCCAACGCCGGCCCTCACGCCTTCCTCGAGGAAGTGGAGGGGACCCTCAATTTGAGTGAGGTTTGTGAATCTGGCGGTAAGACACCCTACAACTTCAGCTTGACGGTCAGCGCGCTGACGTCGAACCGACGGTACCAACTTTCGCGAGCCGCTTGATAGCCGAGTGCTAGCAAACTTATTAAAATAGCCATGTGTACTATCGGGGAAAAATGAAATGCGAACAGAGGAGCGCGTGGCTTGCCGTACAGGCTGCGCCACCGGAAGTGAGCCTAGGGGCGAGGGTGCGTGGCCTACTCCGACGTATTCACGCTCTTCGCTCTGGCGCTCCCCAACTTCGGCAGTGCGCCTCTCAGTGCGCTGAAAGCTATCACCGCTATCTTTGCTGGCTCAGCGCGTGCGGTGCGAAGAAGCTGGGCCCACGCGCCGAGCAGGCAAAGATAGCAGTGACAGCTTTCAGCGCACTGAGAGGCGCACTGCCGAAGCTTGGGGAGCGCCGAGCGAAGGGCGTGTGCACATCGGAGTAGGCCACGCACCCTCGCCCCTAGGCTCACTCCCAGGCGGCGCAGCCTGTACGGCAAGCCGCGCTCCTCTGTTCGCATTTCATTTCTCCCCGATAGTACGTGTTACCGACTAAAGAAAAATCAATCGGGGTTTTCTTGGCCCTACAGCAAAGCTTCTGTCTGTGTGTGTGTCTTCTTTTTTTTTTTTTTTTGCTGGTGTTTGATAGATATTATATCTGTTTAAGAGGGGGCGCGCCTCAGAGCCTCAGAGAGAAACATGAGGTTTTTTGCCATCTGCGAAAAATTGTCACATAATAACGGCTGCGCGGAACTTCTTGCGAATTCCAGCTTTAAAGACATTAAGGAATTATCGAAACATTAAATGGAAAAAAATTTTAATATAAATTTAATTATATTCTTTAAAAAATCATGAAATGGTCAAAATCGGCTAAGTCGGCGCTCTTGCGTTCGGAGCGAATTTACAAAATTATCTAAATGCAAACAGAAAAAGTATTTCATTCAATGTCTTCTCAGTTTATTACGGAATCGAATAATATCGAAATTATTCAAGTAAGTCGATCTGTTCCGTAGCTGCAGCGAATTAAAAGAACCAAGGTGTCGGTGCTAGTTTTCTTTATTTTTAAGGCATCACTTTCTCCGTGAGGTGGCGCTCGCTGTCCACGAAATCGTCCGATTGTAGTTCGGCGATCGGCACTGCGCAAGGTGTTCTTCCGCGGCCGTATCCTGTTTCATTCTGCACGCCGGGGCGTCGGTGTGCGTGTCTCGGGTGTCCTGGTTCCTAAGGGTGGGTTTGTGTGTATGTTTATACAGCCTAGAACTTGGTCTGCCTCCAAGGGCGACGAGTCTCCCAGCTGTAGATGAGCAATTTAGCCAGTGCAGTACAAACCGCTAGCCTGGGGTCTTTAACGTGCACCACGCAGTAGTGATACACGACCGCACGCCGGTACGATGCTCATCAGATCGAAACGGGCAGGGGCGGGAATTGAACCCAGTATCCTGGGTTCTGCAGCGCGAGCTTTCGCTCCACGTGCTCCGAGCTGGTGT